>JAGDQP010001382.1:0-36580 GCA_022664845.1 Lepisma saccharinum | reverse complement strand
TATCCGTTTGTTCGTTTTCGGATAATCGAATAAACGGATATCCGTTTCTCCGTTGTTCGGATATCCGATTAATGAAATTATCCGGATAATTATTCAACAATATCCGGTTGAATAATTATCCGGATAGTTTTGACAGCCCTAGTACTGATTCATTGGACTATAGCAAGAAAAAGTTCAGAACAGAATCAATATGAGATAGATTAAAAATACTAGCTATGCTCTAAATTGGGGAGGAATATTCAATTTCAGGGGAGATGAAGCTTTCGTAGAACATACTCAATAAATGAAGGTCCTTAATTTCTGTAAATCTATAAAAAAGACCAATTCAGACAACACACGGACATCCAATGAATATCCTTAGGGGACGTGTCGGACGTCCATAGGATGTCTGAAAAACGCCCCGCGGACGTCCAATGGAAGTCCGTAGGACATCCATACGTAACTCCTGTAGACATCCGACGGACGTCCTTTTAGGTCCGCAAGGGACATTTGCAGGAGATGTAGGGGTGTCCATCGGACATCCGTACGCAAGGTTTTAGGACATTCTAGGAACGTTCTTTTTAGGTCCGCAACGGACATTTGAAGGACAAATATGGATATCCATCGGACGTCCGTACGCAAAGTTTTTGGATTCTACGGATGCCCTTTTCAGGTCGGCAACATACATTTATAGGACCTGTATAGATATGTCCATCGGACAGCAACGAATGCATACTTCCTCTGAATGTTCCATCCAGGCCCGGTAACGGAGTAACGGTACTGCAAAAATGACATGAAAATGTCTATCACAACTTGTTTCAAGGACGCCAGAAGAGTTCCTGTCATTAAAAACAAGTATATATCCGCAATGCTACTTTGAGAACTCTTACACGGTCAGAGTTTATTAATTACTCAGAAAGCTTATATCGCCGGATAGATACAATATGACCGGATAAATAAATACAGGACAGCGAATTGGAACACACGACCTCGTTAATTCCATGCAATGTGATCAACACTGTTACAAAACATAAAAGATACGGTATACGCTAAACATTATTTAACCTACAGAAAATGGGTGGACTTAAAACATAAGTGAACTTCTAACTAACTCTTACTGTCTTAAACACAAATTAATAATATATATCTTAATAGGGATAACAGTGCAAGAGAGGAAATACTGCAAACCCATCACGATGTGATAATTTTACAGATACTTCAGTTTTAGACCAGGTTCGTAAATCGGAAAAGTTCTTACACAAATGAACGCCCATTAAATATGACTTGCAGGGTGTAATGTACCAGGGATAATGTAACCTAACCTAACATTTTCTAATCTAACCTAAACTAACATATTCTAATCTAATCTATTCTAACTTAACGTAAGCTAACCTAAATGAACCTAACATGAATTAACCTAACCTAATATAACCTAAGTTAACCTAACCTAACCACACCTCACCTCATTTTACCTAAACACACGTAACCATACTGAACCCTATGTCAGTCAAATGCGTAGAATTTTAAATGCGTAAGTTTGAAAAAAATATATAATCTGACTTTTGTAACCTAACGTAGCTCTGTCATTGAAATGTATTGAATTTCAAAATGCCTAAATACTACGGCATAAGAGAGAACGTTTGCGAAGATTCCAAGTGGAAAAAGCAATGAGAAGTGATTTTCATGATATGGGTGTTGGAGTGCATATAGTAAAGAAGTACCGGTAAAACGCGTTTGCCGTCGTAGGACCTTAAGTTATGAAATAAGGGCAGGAAAGGAACAAACGTTGCAAGTTTCAACATTCTAGCATTAAATTCTGTCTGACGCCCAGTTGCAGTATCTGCACGTCCATGGAACTTAAAAGCGGCCTTGCCGGGAATGTTCCATAGATATCTCGTTCACCCGGTATAATATAGTATGCAGCGGGCACTTTTACGGAAAATAATGAAAGACGAAAATAAGAAATACACTGTTTTTTTTTTAAGTTCTTTGTAAATTCAGTAGCTTGTGCCGAACTCTATTGTGCTTTAACATTATAGTAGTAGGCCTATGTTTGAAAAATTGTTTCAAAATAAGTTGCTCTTTTAACGTGTTGTACAATACCAAACTACAGTATGTCAATCACTATGTTTCCGGCCTAACAGAATTTTCGTTTAACCGAGTCACCCTTGGACCCATCAGATTTAGGTAAATAAAACTAAAATATGTATAAGCAATTTAAATACTATCAACTAATATCGTCGCTGCAATTTTTCAGTTTTTTTTTAATACAAACATTACATTAAATAATATAAACATACTTCTTCGGCTGGAATAAACAAAAATAAATGAAAGCGCATTTCCCATTCATCAATAACGTTTCAACAAATGACGATCAGATTCCGTTTCTGATAGCTATTTTCCTAAAATCCTAATATATTTCAGGTGTCACAAGAAACTTACAGGTTCCTTGCCAAATCTATCCAAACCTGCAATTAAAAAAAGCATTTCATACTGATGAAACACCAAAATAACTCTAGCCCACACATACTTATCTGAACAAGGAATAACAGGGAGACGACTCCACCATTAATTGGGAACCACCGCGGTACTTGGAAGGACTGCCGAAAACCGAAAAATCTCAACCAAAATAGCCATGCAGTTTCTGACTTGAACCCAGAATCTTCTGAATGTGAAGCAAACTCACGCGCATGAAACACCAACTCACTCTATTAGTAAAATAGTAGTATTTTGGATAAAATTAAATAGCATATTTTCCCAAGTAATTGGTTGTACCTCAATGCTCAGAGAGCACTTTCAGTAAAGGTAGTATATATTTTTCTTCAATTTCCTCACATTGTTTCTTTTCGTCTTTGAGTCTATCTTCACACTTATATGTGGTAGGAAAATTCTGGACATTGTCGGACATAAACAGGATGTCCGAGGGATATCCGGCTTGGCTATAATTTGTACCTCCTGCTTCGGATGTCCAGCGGACATCACATGGATGTTCCATGATATCCCTTATCTCATCGGATATTCGGGACGTATTTTGGATATCCGTCGGATGTTCGGTGATGTGTGGGAAGTAAGTGCACTGAACTGTTAGTTATAGAAGTCACGTGATCAACAAACAGAAGTTTTTCGTCAAATACCACTCCAAGGTTCTTTTGAAAAGGAACTTTAGCAATAGGATTATCTTCAATGATATAGACAGATGGGATTTGATTCCTCTTTAAAGAAATAGTAAGAAAAGAAGATTTTGAGGGATTTATTTTCAAGTTCCACGCATCACACCAGTCCAGTCCAACATGTGTTTAAACAGATGGGAGACGCAAAGGTTTTCAACAGAATTATTAGATTTCGGAACGAAGCCACGTATAAGTACTATGTAGCTCCCATATTCATTCACGGCATTATTCTCTACTTTAACTCTTGATACATGTCAATTTATATGCATTTGTTCTATTCATTCGTCCTTTCAAAGCTCAAACAACCGTGAATAGCTTTGCTATCAACCTCTTATTTATAAAATGATTTTTTTTCAGCTTGTGCGAATATCCATTATAACTTATTTGTATTTTTAGAGTACTATTGGACGTCTCTGCCAAGTACTTCATTTTAATATCTTACATTCATACAAAATTTCAAAGAGATATGTACATTGAAGTGAAAGAATTACGTACAAATATATAGCAAGAAGAGCTTATATAATTAAATTTATATCTGTTTATTGCATCTTTATGAATGATGATGTTAAACTGAGATATTTTTGAAATTGAAATTACATATTAAATCAACCAAGATAGAAATGAAATATCATAATTAATAATATGCGACCAGGTAGCATCCAACAGTTAGCGAAAATGGGATAAGATGATTAATAAAACGAGTTAATCTTTCTTTAAAGGCTTTTCGCATGGTACTCTATTAACGTTCCTTGCTTGCCCCGAGAATTTTTGGTCCCTATTTAATTTAACTTCGTGTGCCTGTGATAATCCCTTGATTTTCCGCCAGAAGACGTTGAGAAAACCTGATTTCTGATCTACGTGCTGGTATTTTAATTTACATTACCATGCCTTTAGGGGAGACACCTCACTTGGAATTCCAATGGAGCTCCTCGACTGAGTATAGATTGTTTTTACTTGGATGAAGCCACAAATTTTAGCGTACATTTTTATTTTTATACAATAAAGACTTAAGTGAAAGTTGATATACACAGCTTAGTCACTACTTTGCTTTCCCTTTATTACAATGTTAAGCCTTTCAACTACTGATACCCATACTAACTTGCAAATTGTTGCAAGAAGCCATATTTTCCCACGACATACACTTAAGTACATGATCATCATGTCACATTTATGTTTAAAATATCAATTATTGCAAAACTGCTGCTAAGGCCAAGTCCTGTGACATCATTATTTATCTATTTGAATGAAATGAAGAACACAAATTAATTTCCATCAGGTTGAAATGTTTTTCCGTGTGTCACAATATATTGTCAAGTTTATTGTTTACAAATAGATAACTAAATGATTGCGGTCCCTCTAGCTCTTGGCTTACATTATATAGAACATGTGAGTATTTGAAATACTGTCCCCAGTGCAGCGAGTAGTTTAAATCTCGCTACAAAATGTTTTTTGTTTTATTCTCTTGCTCTCACCCTAAGTCGAATTACAAACGTGATTAAAATCTGGAAGGTTTTGTAACAGTGATCGACAGTAGCGCCATTATCTAGGTAGCAGAGAAATTTAAATTTGAATTTGACCATGTCTGTGGTAATGATGGTGGTAAGAATCATGGGAGTGAATTCTTACCCCGTGAAAATGGCAATTACATAGTATTATAGATTGATGTTAATGTTACTCGGAAAAAAGGAAGCCTTCTTTATTATTTTGCTTTAAATTGTAGTCAAATTATTAGTTTCAACATGGCCTCTTGGAATTTTTACTTTGGGAAGAAGGAGTTAATAACAATATTGCTGAGCAACGTAAACAAACGTATAAACAAGAGAGCTAATCACGTCGTAGAAACTAGCTAAAATTAGTTGAACGAAGGATAACTGAATCCCAATTTTGTGAAATAAGTAACTTGGATCAGCTGTAGTAAATAAGGTAAGTGAAGATTCTAAAAAGTCATTTTGCTTTACAGCTAAATCGTAAAGAAAGTTCGGAGTAACTTGTATTGTTAGAATGTACTAAAAAATATGAATTAAATTGCAGTGCGGATTGAATCAGTCAGTTTTCTATAATTAATTAGTTGTAAACGCGGAGTAATTCTTAACAAGTAAATAAAATTCGTTAATGGTATTTGGTATCGTTGGTGGTCGTCAACTGGTCCAAGGGTGGTGCACTGACCTGAGATAATGTGGTGGTCTGTCTTGAAATTGTAAGAATTTTTTAAAATTATTTTGGTAGGAATTGTCGAAGGTAATGAGTGAGGTTCAGAGAATACTGGTAGATTTTCAGGTTATTAAAGTCAGGTTAGGCGAATTCTCGGTATATTTTGTTAGATTCAAAATTAAACAATAGGTAAGTTGATTTTAATGTCTGTATTGTAAGTGTGAATTGGATTTCTGAATCGATCCATGTCTGTGAGTTCACTGGTTGTGTTCAGAATCTTCGGTATTGTGACACGAAAATTCAGTTTAGATTGGAAGTGCTTGAAGTAAGATGGGTTGTGTTTGAAGGTATTCCTAATTATTAAACTTAGCTTTCATTGTAAGAAACTGAGTCTGGTTTGGTATTGGAATTAATGTGGAAAATAGAGCACATGGTGTGGGTTTTAGATTCGAGTTCGGATTATTTTCGTTGTCTGGTTTAAGCATATTGTCTTGTGAGTTGCTTTTGTAAACGGATCTGAGGCTGTTCGTAGCTTGTTAGTCGAAACTAGGGAGAAATTTTAAATTTCATTCGTTGAATTTCAGCCTGGGTAAAACCCTTTGTATTTTGTCGGGTGCGTTTTGATTGTGTTGGGTAGATATTTTATTATTGTGGTTTTTCATCGGTGTAAAAAGAAATTGGTAAATTTGTCAATTTAATTTTTCTTGGAAATAGAGAATGCTGGGCGAGCAAGGGCGGGGCAGTTCAACACTTTTGTAAAGTTTGGTCTCTGGGTTTTGAAGGATGGAATTCATGGTACTGTGATGTGATATTCGTTCGACTGGTTTGATTAAAGGTGTAATGGTTGTCGTGTTTTGTTAAATTACTTTGGTGTCGAGGAATTGTTTAAACCAGGTTGATTTTTGGTAGGATTCCGAGATTAGTTTGAAACCTTATTTCCTATTTATTGGTATGTAATAAGTGCTTCGATATGGATGGACTGTTGATGCTGTGAACTTGATAGGCGATATAAATCAAGATTAGGTTAGAGGTTCCAGTAAAATTTAAACTTTGGATTTTGGTTTGTTTGAAGCTAGTTTTCTGATAGTGTTAAGAAATTAATTAAGCAAGTAACTTTGTTAAAAGAACAAGTATTCGAATAAATAATTTATTAATTGATTAGGCTTAATATTGAATTTATTTAGAAATTATTTGAAAGTCAGATTACAGTTACTTTTTTTATTTTTTAAACTTTAAATTTTGGCGTAGTATTGAGTATTCTATATCTTTGAGTTGCTAGTGATTGATATTGTGAGATATTCTATTTAGTACAGAGGTAATTAAGTAAAATTCGACAAGTTTAATTCTATAATTTAATTGTAAATCAGATTCGTTTGAGATTTTTCAGGAATTTCATTTGTTTTTTTAACGCCCTTCTTAGTGTTTCTAAATATTTTTCAACGTAATTTTGGAAGAATTGGGGCTTACCTATTGGAGATTGAACTCGAGTGATATAAGTCTGAAATACCTCCTTGTTGTCCGGGAAATGCGAATACATTTTTTTCATTGATAAAAACTTGATGGAGTAATTGGTTAATAACTATATTGAACTAAATAGTATGAATTATGTTATTTATATTATATTTTCATGTTATTATTGTGAAATCTGGATTATTTAGTGCAGATTGTGTATGAACATGAGGTTTATATTGTTGTTGTTGGTGGAATCATGAAGAAGTTATATGTAATAAATACAATGGTCTGGAACCAGCTTTCTTAAGATCCAGTTGGTTACTATTGGTTAATCATCACTTTTAACAACCATCTTGCCTGTAAATGCGTCTTGCTTTTTCCTCGGTTTGATTTTTTTTCTGTGTGTACTCGGTTTGCTACCCGTAAATACATGCTGAGGCTACAAGATTACCACATACATTATCCGGTTTTCAAGGGATGTTTTGAGTTTGAAAACCTTGAAATTTTTTAAAACAAGTGCTTAAGAAATTTTGCCTGGCTCCTTGGGTTTAGCGAGTTCTGAAAATATGAGCTAAATAAATTTTCACTAGGATTTGTATTGAAGGATGTAAGGTTATATACTTTAGGATAACTTTGAGAATTGGAAGTTGTGGATAGTTTTCTCTGAGAAGATTAGATTGAAAAAATATTGCTGTTAATGAAGCATTTTGATACTCTAGATAGTTATTTTGATAATGTGATCGAACAGCATGAAATTTATATGTGAAAAAGATGCATGTGGATATATGATTGAGTTAAAAGTAGAATAATTGGATTAGTTAACTTTCGTTTAACTGGGTTGTATCTCCGGAGGAAGCTTTTTGATCTTGAATGCTTGAATAAAGCTTGTCAACTGATGCATTAATGAGATTTGGATTGTTTTTGTTCCGTTAATCCTTGGACATTATAACTGGTTGAATCTAAAGTGAACTGAATTTGGTGCGAAATTGAAATGGAAGAACTGATTGATTGTGACAGAACTTACCAGGAATTCTATTTGACATTAGACAGAACTGGATGTATGGATTATTGCATTGGTGAACTTAATAGAAGTGATATGGACCTGGAAGCCGGCTTAAGTAGTAGGATTCTCTCCAGTCATTTGAAAGAAGGACTTACTGGATGTGAATTGAATAGTGATGAATTTATTAGATATGAGAATGATTGTAAGGATCCAGAAACAAGCGATTATGCCAGAGGAAGGAAGATCGACGATTTATTAAGGAAATTAAGAGAAGTCAATTAATTTGTGGAATGGGAAGGATGAATAGAGGAGTACCCCCATGTATTCCATTCTACTCCTGAAATAATTAGAAGCTCCGAGTTTGGATCTCAAGAAGAAACAAAGATGAAGCAGCTTTTAGGAAAATAGAGAAGTTTCGATATGCTGAGAGGTGACAGAGGAGTTGGTGAACCAACCGAAAGAGATTTGTACATATCGTGCATAGATGTGGGAGGCTATGGATAGTGAAAGAAAGCAGAGAAGTTTGAGAAAAACGCTAAAACAATACGAAGAGAAGACAGGGTGAGAAAAGAGGAAATGGAAAGAAGAAGAAGAAGAAGAAGAAGCAATAGAGAGGAATTCCGATACAGAGTAGTAGATTGTTATGATGTTTCAGATTTGATTGAAGAACTAAGAAACTTTGATGATGATGAAGTAGAAGAAATTCTTGTTAATGAAAAGACAATGGAAATATTTAAGTTTTACTCGGCGCTTACCAGTATTCATGAGTCATTAAGAGGATGTAGAATGGAAGAGGATGATGGTATACAGTTTTTGATTTATTACTTAAAATGGAGATACTAATAAAGTATGAAAGAAATGCATTTAAGTTGATCAAGAGGTGTTTGCTCCAGAGAACGAAATGTAAATTAAAGATGGTGCTTAGATTTTGTGCGAAGAATGAACTGGACTGGACTGAAGTGAAACGGATTGTAAGGAGAAAATTTATATCTTCCTTTGCTAAAAACCAGTTAATAGGAACAGTGATTTATCGTAAACAATAGAGTGGTGCTAATGTTTTGGAACATATTGACAGGATTGTTGATTCGGCAACAGTGTCGGATTTTTACCAAGATGCGAGAAAATTGGTTAGAGCTATATTGAATGGTTTGAACCCAAATAGCCAAAAGTTGTGAATAGGAGGGAAGACTGATTACGATTTCGGAACTGAGGAATAAAGTGATGAAGTACATTGACTATTTAAGTGTAAAGCGGGAGTACGATGATTTTGTTAAGAGGGGAAGGAGGTTTTAGATATCAAAATAGAAGAGTAATGGTGATGAGTGCATAAATGATCTATGGCCAAGATAATGTTAGAGATGGGCAAAGAAAAGTTGATGAAATGGGAGTGAATAAGATTGAAATTGGCAGAAATTAGAGACACGAGAGAAAACAAATGGAAGAAAAACAAGCAAGTGGGAATAGTTATCTTCTTGATCAGACTGGATTCGGAGATGTATATTAGGGTAGGGAAGGTTTAATAGCATAGAAGTTCGTTGTTATCAGAGAGGTAATAAAATTATAGCGAAAGGGGTAAGGTCAGAGATAAGGTTTTGAACGAGAGGTAAATTGTTGAGGGAAGAAAGAAATATATATATATTTCAGGGTGATAGAGTCAAATTTATTTTGACAAATGGAAAGAAATTAATGATTAAATGAATAATCTGAATTAATGGATTAAGTACTATTAGTTTGGGAGCCTTGTGTTTTAACATTGGATAATATACATGCTGAGGTTACACCAGATAATATTAGTTATCTACTTCTGATTGGACTGATTTAATTGCCTCTGTATTATTCCTGTGCTCGTCGTCCTTCATGATCTTCCACATATAACAGTAATAGTGATTGATACCCGACAATTCACAAATGAATCTCATTTTGAAATATTCGACTATTTAATTTTTAATTCGTTTGAATCATTAACGTTACTCATATAGATGTAATGTGGGAAACGATATTATACAGTCTTTCTCTGAATACAAACATGTAAAATTTTGTAGCCTGGAAAGTAGTTAACTTCAACATTTAGCAAACCATTGGAAGTCTCTCAAAGTTTCTTTCCTTTCAAGTTCCATTGCATAGGTGTAAGGAGAGAAATCTTTGGACGTGGAGATTGAAAAATCCTCTCCCCTTCCGAAAATTTTGTTGCATTTGTTTCCTATATTCTGTAATTCTTATCCACACAATATGGAAGGGTAAAATCAATTCTGTGTGTAGCTGACACACAAATTGAAGGATTCATCCAATTTATATTTTATTCAAGTGAAAACAACTTCCGCCTTTCGATTACTTCCCCCTGAAGGTCCCTACATTTTTGGAACACGGAAATAAGTCAAGGTTTTGGAAATCTCTAAACTCATCTCAGCCTTACAGCGACATCCATACCTCATATCAACTGGACCTTGGTTTACAAGATATTCGACATCACCTAAATCACATGAGCGGTTCTTAGTTAATTAGGTAGTCAAGTTCAGAATGTCATGTGTTAACTGTTAGTGGGTGAATGCAGTGAACCGTTATAGTACAGGTTGTGATTACATTTCACACCGAGACAAATGTGCTTCATACTGTATAAGCTTGACGCTCAGCACTTTTATTGTCTTCGCGACATGTAAATCAATAACTATACGCACTTGTGTGAAGAAATAAATAAAAGATGTATAGCCTCCTGCTTACCAAGAACTTATTTTATACGTATATTCCAAATGGATTCTCTGAGATTTTTACAATAGAGTACAATTCGTTGTGCATTGTTTGCGCGAAAGATGATTCGTATCATTAGCCATGAAGGACAAAATACGTACTTCACGGTATTTTCACAGATTAAGTCCACTTATAATAAAATAAAAAGTAATGTTCTTGAAAATCATCCAGTATTCAAATCCCCGGACGAAAGTGTATGAATTCATCACACCCGGAAGAACAGTGCGAGCTGTAGTATGGTCAAATACACTCACCAAATCTGTTTAAAGAAAATTTGCGACAAACGACGTAAGACCATCACATGATTTTAAAACAATATTTTTTTTATAAACTTAATTCAATGAAATAGGCAGTGTGTTTGATATTTCACGGAGAGGAAGAAACCTTTACTTTAGAGAGTTTTTTTACGTGAAGTCTAAAAGTATCAGTGCACCGTGTCTGACGTGTTACAAACCCCAAAGTGTTGTGTGCATAATATTTACACCAAACTTGCTGTTCCATGCAGGTAATTAGATATTTTGGAGATTTTTAAACCGATAGGCTGGAGACGTCGTTATGAATTTTCAGTCACTATCTTGTTTCCATTTGAGGAAGAAAATGATTACCTAAAGCGTATTTGTTGGACAAGTGAACGTTCCACATTAATAGCATAATGAATTAATATAAATAACGGATTTGATAGTCGGATACTCCACGAGTCCTGGTAAATAATGGGAGAGACAGTCTAAAAGCGAATATTTGATGTGAGCTCATGCACTATTAGTTATCGGCTCATTCTTCTTCAGCGATGACAGTGTCACAGCAAATGTATATTTGGATAGGTTGCAATAATACGAACCAGACGTAACTCTTCAGCAAGATGAAGCATCATCTCATCGAACTTTCGGAGTCATTTGCATAGTTTTAGGAACATTATAATTCCATTGCATAGGTCAATAGGGCCAACATCGTGTCCTTCATATTCTCCAGACATGACGCATAACACTACTTTCTGTGAAATTATACCAAATACAGCTTATACGAATCTTCCATTATTTATTACGTTGGATTTCTTCTACTATCACGCCAATAATTCCAAAGATATTAGACACAATTTGGAGTTCTGGTCTGTAGTACTAATAATGCTCAAGTGGAGGTTTACTGATGATTTCATGAAACCCTGGCGAGTGTTCATACAGTTTCCATAGAATTCATTCCGCTACCGTATAAACTCCGGGCGTTACAGGTTTGAAATTACGGAGAGACTTTTACTTAGCTTTCACCATTTTCAGATTACTAGCATCATTTGAAAGCAAGAAGAAACTGATTTTAGATTTGAGATCAATAATCTCGACTATTCGACCGATTTTAGCGCCAGTCATCGTGTCGTACGTACACTGATATATTTTATCCTAGTTTCTAAAAAAATATATTGCTGGGAGATATTATCTTATGTGTGCTCGAAATGGAATATATTACAATAGAGACGGATTGACTACTATTGAAATGTAAGGGGATTTTATGTTTCTTTTTTCAAATTAATTTCGAATTTTCCTTAGCTTAATCTCGTGAAGTGGGTAGGTTGAAGGTATCATCAGGGTATTTCCCTAGTGGTACTTTGGCACAGGTTGGGCAACCGTTTGAATAGTCCCTTAGCCGTTATTATAGTAAAACTAATGCTCGACCAATTCAACTACGGTCGTTCAGTTCCAGTAAATAATCTATTTCATTGTATTACATATTTATCTAGTATTTTAGAAGTTATATTATATTTGGTGACTGTCACTATTATTTTTGTTACCTTGTTGGTCTTTAGAAGTTGTCAAATGGTGTGGTAAACAACAAAACAGTACCAAGGATTTTATTCATAACTAGCTTTTATAGCGTTTTAAAGAAAATCCTATACATTAATAATCGTGTGTATGTCTCTGTAGCAAAGGTATTAATAATCATTTTCAACCACGGATTCTGCTAGGAACTTCATTTTACAGTATGTATAGCCAAAATGATACGAGACCCTTAACAGGGTTTAAATAGAATTTGAAGGGTAGTTTTACAGTAGGTTTTTTAAGTTGAGGAAGTTCCGGTGTTCATCGAATTATTATTAATCTTATGCATCTACCCTCTCGTGCTATAAAGACTTTGCACAAGATTATAATTAAATTGGTGACTAGTGACATAAAATGAACTATGTTAGTAAAAATAGAATGCTGTAACTCACATAGCGGACAGAACGTTGCAAGAAGAATATACAACTTAATCCGCAATTTCAGCAATTCACAGTTCCTTCCTTTTCTGAAATTTCATCCAATCATTCAAATTAACTATGCTTACATCGTCTGATAGGTTGACAAGAGTCCTTGCGTGACAAAAAAAGACGGACGAAACTGATACAAAGTTCCTGAAATACACAATGAAATACATAATACAATATTCCGGTAATGTAAAAGAGGAAGATACGATGTTCATAGTAGTCAAAAAAGACCCAGGTAGCGCTTTGATAGCCGGATAACTAAAGCACGAACTTGGTAGTAGTACATTCTTATTGTGTGTTGGATCAATCCCGGTTGAAATTATAATTAACAGTAAAATGCGAATGTCGTAAACTGATGCCGAAAGACATAAACTAAGTAGAAAAGAGAACGCTACTTTAAATAACCTGCAGTTAAGGGTAAATTTCCAAAAGTGATAAGTAACTACATTCATTCATAGTAGTACGCATTCATCTTAGTCGATGTATACAAAACTGAGCTATAGAAGTTGACGTTTGTACTTGGAAATGAATGATTTTTCCGGAATTAAGAATGTTGTCGCAGACACAAATTAATTTTACTGAGATTAGTTCACATCCAAGTAAAGAGGATCGAATCAAGGTGGGTGAAGGAAAATTTAAGCCTTAGATGTGACCACTTTTCAAATGGCTATTTCAACTATTGCCACATTTTCGGGCCCTGACCGGCAGGCTTGGAACTCAATTTATCTTGCTTTGCTAATGCAAGTGAATTTTGACTTTCTGAACTACAAATTGTTTATTCTATTTCGATACGCTTATTAAAATGGGACAGGGATGTAGCCACTGGTGGGGGCACACAAGAGGCCCGTGGCCCCAAATACTGTGTATATGACCCCTAAATGGAATTGGAATAATACAGTAGATATAATAAGTTCCAGGCACTTCCTATACGATACCTGTAGTGAGTAGGACGATTTCAGATACGATATGCAAAACCTTGCTTGAATGAACGTTAGACTATTTTAGATAGACACCAAGTATGATACTCTGTGGTATTTGTAAAGGTAAATATAAGTAAATATGAGGCCCCCACGACATTTTTTCTGGCTACACCACTGGAATGCGACATATTGTATTGTTAATACATCTGAAGATGGCGGCCTGAAAGTATGTGACATGACGTAATGAAACGTCTACCAGCTTCTCGGAATCATTCTGAGTTAGACGTTCTAGATTCCGCCGCGATACGACTATTACACAGCGAAATATTCCAAATTATTTTTTTCGCATTATGGCGGCTTGTACGTTCTGACGTTATAATGTCTCATATTTCTTGTCATTTAGATATTTATATTTTCTCCTTTCGAATGCAATTCTGAGAAAGGTATAGTTTATTCCACCTTGATACGACCATTAGAACGCAAGATATTCAAATATAAATATTTCTCAAAATGGACGCCTGCACTCTGTAACGTCACGTATATTTGCTATTTTTTGATAGCTATAATTTTTGCGGTGTCATTGAGAGCCAAACACTGTTTATTCCATGTCTCTAGAATAGTGACATTTCCCCCCCCCCCAAAAAAAAAGAAAATGGTACTCTGTGGAGTGAGGGTTTCGTTTGATCGTCCTGGCATAAACCTGTTTTACTGCGATCTCGATACAACAAAACGCGAATTTTAAGAAATTTTCATGTACCTCATTTCTAAATAGAACTTATTTTTTCCTATGCTAGTTTAACTGTTATTTTTTTATGGCAAGGACATACGTTATGCGCAATGGTAAAGTCGGTGGTTGGAAATTGTGTGACGTCACACCCTATCGCTTTCGTGATTCCAATTTCAAGAAACCACTGTAACTTTCAGCTAGACATCGTCTGTACCAACTCGATACACATAGTAGAACAGCAGATAACAGAATGTTAGTATTTGGCAAGAAGGCAGCCGGAAGCTGCATCACGTTATAGGGTTTCGATGCTTTGATTTGAATCACAGGCTTTGCCTGCCATTCTGAGCAAATGATCCAAATTCAATCTTGATTATATGAAGCGCGTATTTAAAAATTCAAATCCGAAACCTGACTTTTCTTACTCTCATCCTTGAATTGCGAATTTTTCTAGTTACTCTTGTAGAATCTCGGTTTTCGATTATTTTGATTTTTTCCGGAGAAATTATTTGGGCTGCAACCCCAAAAGGCCTTACTTCTGCCTATAAATGCAATATGACAGGGAGGCCTGCGATTCCTGAATGCCTTACCTATAGTTATGGATACATCATTAAGTGAAGTTTTGCTGCAATCGGCTTCTTGATTCCTACCTAATGGTGTATTTAATACTTCGGTCTCGTTACCATGGAAACGGTAAATAGTTTGATATTATTTATAGTGTGAAGAGTTGAGTCCTATACTATCATGCCAACTTTGAAACAAATTAGTCTGAACGTTCTTGCATAAGACATGAATGTAAGTGTTTGTAATTGAGTCTCGTTGCTATAGAAACGTTAAGAATGTCAAGGGTTTGATGCTGCTAAAATATGGAGGATTGTCCACTGTATCAAAATACCGAGTTTGGATGTAATACGTCTAACCTCTCTTGCGCAATTCGAGAAAATCCGTTTTTAGTACCGTTACAATGGTATGCTTCCATACAACTTTTAGTTAACTTCTTACTTTTAAAACCTTCTCCACCACAACCAGTATCACTGTACTAAAACAACTGGTGAGCATATGTCCAGAAACTTTTGAAAAATTTCATTTCAATTTCTTGACAAGGTAAGGGTGTCAAAGTGATATCGAGCGAAAGCTCAATTAATTGTTATATTGACACATTAGCTTAATATAAAGTTTAGTAGAAATTATATTTTATATTAATATGAAAATTAGTACTTACCGACTTCTGCGATGAACGTCCATCGAATTATTATCTATGACAACTAATTTTATATGATACACGTCTACCCATTGTTTAGTGAAAATGTGAAAATCTGTGTAATTGTTGCCTTTCCAAAAAAAAAAAAAAAAAAAAAAGGCGATTAAAGAATTTTATTTCTAAAATGCGTTTAATTTCTCAATGATCCAAGTGTATGAATCCCCGTATATCCGTTGGTGGAGCGCAAGCTTCGTATTCGGGAGGTCCTGAGTCCGATACGAGTTCCTGACTCAGGTATTTCCTTAGGCAAATGTCGGGATCTTTCCTTCAACTTAGAACCTGTGAGACTTTTTTCCGCATCCTGAACAAGAGCAGTTCAACAGGGGCAGCAATAGTGTAGATGTAGGTAGTACTGTGTCAAAATTGTGTAAGTGAAAGAAGGTGTGAGGTTTATAAATATCACATATTTATTGGATTATTTAGTCCATCTGTACAATGCAAGCTGAGCAGTACTCCTAAATATAATCTGCGTGACTATTGTGATATCAGGGATGAGAAAAACACATGATCGAACAGACCTAGGACCCTATATTTCTTAATGTTTAAGATCAAATAGTGAGTGGGAAGTATATGACGAATTTAAGGACAACAAATCTCAGTGCATTGTAACTTCTAATACATAACATTTTGATCATTTAGGTCCTGATACAAAAAATTTCTTTGCGATGTTCAAGGAAATTTTGTACTTATCAATTACTGTGTTTTAATCTCAGTAAAGCTTTAGTTGCAGTAAACATTCTTTGTTTGTTTCATATTATTCATGATTACGTTGTAGGAGTGAAACAAATCAATGTCCACAATCTCTCACTAAGATGTTGCCCAAGTATTCGAAAGTTTACAATTTTTAAAATCCTTACTTACATAGACCTTGCAATTGAAATAAATTTCTGTTAGGGCCTGTGTGGATGGATTTTCTAATATCTTCTTTGCAAAATGATCAAAGTTGACTTGGATGGTGTCTCGATACAAAAGTAGCCTGATCATTATAATGAAAATGAATGTTCTTCACCGAGAAATAAGCATAAAAGATTCATTATAATGCCTCCAGATCTAGTCCATTACGACTAGCTAGAAGCAGTGTTTAAAAGAGTTTCTACAATTGTTTGGCCAATGAGGTCACTTGAAGAAGTTTTTGGAGGTCATTTGTAATCACTGGTGGCCTCATATAATAATTTGTATTGGGTTTGAACATATATTACATGCATGGCACACAATGATGCACTCCTTTATACTGAAATTAGTCAAGAACCAAGATGAATTACCATGAAAATGAAAAAGTGAATCAGGCAAACGACTAATTTTATTGCACCTTCATACAACTGCGGCAACGACGTCTGAAGAAGCTGCAGTACGTACGACGGTGTGCCGAAAATGCATAGATAATAATGCACTCGCGACACCAAGATGAAATACAGGACGGTGGTGAACGGCAGCATTGTCTTAATACCGATAAAGTTCAGCATGTTGAGAAACGTACTGGTGACGAAAGTGACTACCAGGTGTGACGCCAGGTGGCCAAATCTAGTGATTGGTGGCCGTGGCGCGCTAATTTTAAAGTGCAAAGTATTTGTTTTATGCGGATAACATACATTACACTCTATTATTATTAAAAATGTCTCAACATTTCTAGTAGAATAGATTGGGTAACGAAAAGATACTTACTAAATGACTAGAATTTTAAAAATCATGTTAGTATTCTTAAAACACGTACATTGTATACATAAAGAATTACAGAATAGGAACATGAAGAATTTTCGCAGCACTGGCAATTCAAGCTAGATTTTGTACTGACTTTCTTCAAACACATTTACAGTTCCTTAAACACAGTGTAACTAAGTGATATTTTGTTACCATATTCCTTAACTAGTGCTGGAAATTATAAGAAAACAATAATTTTGGAAACTAGCCATATCAATAAAATAGATTGAAATGTAAAATAAATAGCTTATTGAGGCATTTAAAACGTATTAAGGGTCGCGACCTCTGCCGAATTAAATATGAAATTGAAGAGTCAGATGCCAAAACCCATTCAGTCCGTATTTGTAGAAAATGTCATCTGCATGTTTTTCTATAGTTTGTTGAGCGAACTTTTGAACTGTCAAGATGACTTTGCATAACACGTCTTCTTCACAGTGCGAAAGGGTTACAACGTTGTCGTCATTTACCCAAAGGCGTTGAGTTCACCTGTATAGTACTGGTCCTTTGTGAACTTAACGTGTCTTACAAAATTGTTAGATGGATTTGTTCGTATGGAAGAAGATAGTTTAGCTGATGATACCTTAGACTAGAAGCAGTGTTTTAAAAAAGTTCTATAAACTTTGGTGGTCAATGAGGCTATCTGAAGAATTTTGTAGTGGCCTTATGTAATCACTGGTGGCCTCATATTATATATTATGTTTTATTGGCATCTCTCTGCCAGGAAAAGTACTTACAAAAGCAAGTTGTGAAAAGAACACGGCATTGCAGGGCAAGATAGATTAAACGGCGGTGACGAACGACAAAATTTATTGCAGCCATACATACTCTGAATTGCGACGGAGGCGTCTGAATCAGCTGATGGGGCGGCGTGCCGAAAATGAGCAGAAAAATAATGCACTTGCGGCAACAAGATAAAATACAGAATGGTGGTGAGCGGCAGTACTATCTTGATATAGTTGAGACCTTAGGGCAAAGAACTGGTGTGATTTCAGGCCGTGGCCGTGGTGAGCCACTTTTGCATACTTTTTTAAACCCTGACTACGAGTGGTCAATTTCTTTCTATATGAGGGCAATAGGTACAAGCGCTATAGGTCGCACACTTTTAAACAGAACCTAAATGAAACTAAATTCGTTATTTTCTCAAGGCAATAATTATATGTTCTGGGTACGTGCGAATGTTCTACCCGTCTTTGGTGTGAAAATCTGTAAGTGAGAACAACACAAAATTGAACTTGACTAGGACTGCGCATTAAACGCCATCGCAATAGATGCTAACTTGTAATCTTTCTGGTAGGAGATGAATCACGCACTGATAAATGCCCTGAGGTTTGGAGTTGAAGAAACGTCTGGGTAATAGAAGAGGAAGGGACAGGCGGCATATAGAAAATTAAATGTTGTTCTGATAAATCTTACGTTGGTCGGACTAAAATGAAATCACAACAAAGATAAAGGAATATCAGATATACATAGCATAACAAAGGGACAGCTCAGAATGTAATGAAAGAAGGGCTTCATATCGTGGGATTCGAAGATATCAGAATTGTCAGAGGACCTGGGAAGCAGCTTACATGATTAAAAGAAAAGACAAGTTGATAAATAAGAAAACAGAAGTCTTAAGAGGGTTCCTCGCTCCAACCCCTCCATTATAACGATCACCTATTTTCCATTGGAATTATTTTTCCTGAGAAAAGTATTGGAATTTGTATATCTTTATATACTCAAAGCAGATGGAAATTAAGAGTACTTCTATAGTTTGAACATTATACATAAAAAGCGATTAATGTTTAACGAATTTAGAAAGCAACAATACTTTACAACAAGAAATAATAGGCATCTATGCGTAAGCAGGAAAATGTAGGGACAATGAAGCTCACTAGGTGGTAATATAACTTACTTCTAGAAATACAGTTATGGCCTCACTGTGTACGAACTTTCTCGTTAGGAAATCTCTATGAAATGAATGTCCATAATATATTACCTTGTTTACGAATCCTCAGAAGAACTTGTGAGAAGAGAAAATACAGTGAATATCTTATGAAGTGGCATAGTCACTGAAAGTTATTGAACGCAAGGCATAGAGTACCTGAAATTGTTCCCTTTAAATGGACATGATCATATCTGGGAAAACCACTGTTGCTATACAGTTTGAGTACTAGTTTTATGTAATCGGAGTTCTAGTGGAGGACTTGTACGTTTGTCACTGATCGACATCACCAAGAGGAAGTATTGCTGTCTCTTATCTACCACAGCAGGTTCCAACACCACCTTATTCTGATCCTTCATCGTACTCAGCTACTATAAAAGCAGGATCAAAATCACATCAAAAACGCACTACCGATAAACTTGTTTCATGCTGGACAACTCCAGACGATCATCAACTTCTCCACCGTCTAAAAAACGCAAACCATCAGCGATTCAGATCATGAAATGGCGCACAGTGATGACGAAGACTCTCTTAAGATCTACCAATAATTCAGTTACTTCATATCTACTTACAAACTTCGACCCTAAATTTCAAAATACCAAATTCCTGTTCCAACAATTTCGGAAATATATGTCAAGAGACCTCATTGTTCGCATCATTCACACCCTTAATTGCATCATAGTAAAATCTTCCGATCCTAACCTAGCCACAAAATTACGAGACAAACATAGCCTCAAAATATTCGGAACTTCGGCAAAATTCACTAAACTCAAGACTCCCATCTTGAAACATCCACTACCTCCACACAGAGTACTAATGTTATCTGTAGTAATACGAGAGGTCACTCCAGATTTAACAGATGAGGAAATTGCACAGGAACTCAAAACCGAAGGCCATCTTCTAACAATATGTATCCGTATTAAAATCAAACTACGCACACCTAGCTACATGGTGCGTGTTCTAACCAATCATTCAGAAACCATCACTTACTTACTGACATCTCGAGCCTATATCTATAGACGACGTCACAGACTAGAACCCTCCCATTCACAACCGCCACTACCAACACGATGCGAACACTGTCAACTGTATAATGATCATACAACCTCTCAATGTCCAAATACACCAAAATGTGGCTATTGTACAGGATTACACAGCACGAAATAATGACCAAACCTCAACCAACCACCGAAATGCAATACCTGCAACCAGCAACATCCTACCTACAGTTACCTAGATCCTTTTGGCGCAGACTGTAATAGCTTTAGTAGGAGCTTGTTACTGCAATAAAAATCCTTGTTACGTCACTGATAAACAAGAAATTACTTCTTAATGACCAGAGTTGTGTACAGTAAAATGAAATTAAAATATTGAAACGAAAGGGTTTCTTTCCTTGGTTTTGTATATAACAAATCGTTAGTAGTTTCTATTAAAGCTAGATCAAAAGCTTGTAGAAAGAGGAAAAGTTCTACATAACAAGATATTGCTGAGTGTAGTCATTCTTTTCCTACAGCATAGGTTGTTAATTATTTCGAGTAGTTAAGGAGGTGTAATTCAACGTGTGTTCCACAGAAGAAATTTAAGTCCAATATTCTAGGGGAACAGTTACACATACAGAATGGAAACCACTTTGTAGATAGTAAGATACCTTAAATATTAGGAATTTGATAGCACGATTTATAGACTAAATCAAGTGTTCAGTAGCTGAAACGACGTGTTGACTATTGCAAGCGACCGATACATAGTCTATGCTGTAAATAGGACATTTCAGCTTACGTTTGTGTTAATATACATATTTTTCTTCAGTTTGTATGTTTGAAATCCTTCAACGCAGCATAGCTGATAGACTATATACAACATTCGGCGTGAATGGTATGTCATTGTTCTTAGGAGGAAAGGCATAATCACGTATAAAGTTATAGTTATTTTGGTGAGAAGAATATCGTCGACCATGAACATTCTTACTGTTAGGAATTTCATCAGGGAAGTAACTATTATAGATTTGAAACCTATCTTACTTCACCAACATTGATTGTGGAAACGGAACTAAGTAATTCACAAAGTGCGAGAAACCAAAAGCCTATCCAAATAATAGTGAGATTACATGAAAAATCACACACGCATGTGAATAAGCCTATGCAAATATCACGTGAGAACACTTGGAGAAAGGCGTGTCGTGACGTGATATTTGTATTCACACAAGTGATAAGTGATATTTTACATTATCATAAAGGTGAAAAGTCCAACGTCGTGTATGGAAAAATAATCTTTTGAGATAAAAAGCTCTGAGTAACAAAGAAACGGTTACATATTTTATATTCAAATCCATAAACGTTTATTCAGTTCACTTTGCTCGGTATTAGAATGCGTGCACGAGATAAAGAGTTTTGTAAACGTAATTTATACTTTGATGATCATTGAAGAAACTCGTCGTTAACTTGTGATCGGGTTATTTGCTACAGTTATCCATATCTTTCAACTCCTTTCCTATTTTGTTCATCCGAAAACCATTCATTACAAAAGAACTTCATTATTAATTCAAGTGCAGAGCAGAATTTGTTCTATATTCTAACTGTGATATTAAACGTTATTCATACTTTAATAACAATTTATAACCATTACTTCAGACTGTGACTTTGTATTCATATAGATACTATTTTTACGCACAAACTGCAAGGTACGTAAGCACATTACTTTGTGGAAGATAAGGATAGACGGGCGCTGTTTGAGAGTGTATTACCACGTATGTGGCGATATCAATCCAGTGTTTGAGGGTACGCAATATTCGGTGTCAGCTTAGCGGCCTTACGACCACGTGTTCATCTATGAATCAGAACGCGCTCACAACACTCGACCCCTATAACGCCATACTATTTTTAACATTTTTCAAAATATTTCAAAAACTAAGAGTACTATCAGAAATGTATGTTCATAGCACACTACAACTTACAAACTATTCTGAAATACAATGGACAGCAATCTCGAGATTTTGTCCATTGATGAGTGATAAGGCTTCAAAGATTGAGACGTTATCATTTAATTGAAGTCTCAGCACTCATCAATCGACAAGATTTCGAGATCGTTGTTTGGCAACACTGTTAAACCACGGTATTGCATATAAATGTATATGATTAAGTTACTGTATGTAAAGCAATTCACAGCTGAGGAAGCTCCAGCGAGTGGCGCGAAATATTCTGAAAATATATACTTTTCTAAAAACGGTGTGTTTTATTAAAGTATTCAGAGGTAACATTACATTTTGAAAATCGAAATTTTTATATTCTATTATCTTATGTTCTATAACCGGATATCTTAGCAAATTAGGTAGCCCTAATGATTAGCACTGTTCAAATGCAGTGCAGGAGTCTTTGTAGGGCCGGTCGTAATTACAGTTCACACAGGAGAAAATGTGCTTCACACTTGACATGACATTCTTTTCTTGTTTTCTCGTCAAGTAAATCTAGAATTATTATGCATATGTTGGGGGAAATTAGCAAAAAAGTATAATGTTTTGCTTACTAAAAGTTTATCTATGCATATATTCCAAATTAATTCTGTGAGATATTTTCAATTGTAGAGCGCCTCCCCTCCGCAACCCTTTGTGCATTGCTGGCACTAAATGTGATTCGATCCATTTACTAGGGAACCCAAAATGAACAGTTCATTGTCATCCTATATGTTATGAGGCTTAAATCTTAAAATAAACAGCAATATTAAAAATAATAGCCCTCAAGCAAAGCCAATAAACAAACCTGTCTAGGGTAAGAGTTTTAGAATTGATCACATACGGAAAAAGGTGCAGTATGTGCTGTAGCATCAAAGGATATATTCACCCAAAACAGTTCAAAAGAACTTCATGACAAAGTACTGTAATTTAAAAGTATAAATCTTTTATACACCAAGTAAATGAAACATTAAGAATGTTTAATCTTGTACGAAGATGATAGCCACTACATCGCAAGACTATATACACAGTACAAGTTTCCTTTACACGAAGTCCAAAAATATCAGTTCGCCTTACCTCACGTGAGTTACAAACCCAAACAGCACCGTGTATAATATTTTAGACAAAGTTTGTTGTTCCATTAATGTAGTTAGATATTATGGAAACTTTGAGACTCATACACCGGAGCCGCCACTATCTTATTGCCATCTGAGGAAGACAATGATTATATAAAGCGTATTTTTGGACGAACGAACGTTCCACATTAATATGTATAAAGAATACATATACGGATTTGATGGTCAGATACTCCAAGAGCTGTGATAGATAGCGGGAGAGACAGTCGAAAAGCGAATGTTTGATGAGAGCTCATGCACAATCAAGTTACCAGCTCAACCTTCTTCAGTGAAGACACCGTCATATCAAATATATAGGATCGGGATATGTAGCAATGATATGAATATGACTTTTCAGCCAGATGAAGCATCCTCTTATTGGTCTTTGGAAGCCATTTGCATACTTTGAAGTAACATTGTAGTTACGTTGGATAGGTCAAAATGAGCGAACCTGGTGGCCTCCATGCTCTCCAGACACAACGAAACTGACCTAATTTCTGTGACGTTATGCCGAACATAACATATACAAATTTTCCGGCACTGGTAATACATTAAAGTACAGAATATCCTTCACAATTACGTCAATCCATCCAACGATTATAGAGATAATTTTAGTTTTGCTCTGTAAATACTGAAGGTGCTCACCAGGAAGTTTACTAAGGCTCTCACAACGCACTGGCGAGTGTCAACACAAGTTCCGTACGTTACATTCAGCTACTGTTCGAACTTTAGACGCTATACGTTTCAAATCACGGAGAGACAATTGCATAGTTTTCTCTATTTTCAGAATTCATGCTGTCACTTCCTTGAAAGTAGGTAGAAAGAAATAGATTTCGAGTTAGTTGTTAATAGGTCTAATTTCATCCATAGTCATCCTAACATGTGGACATTGGGCACATGAAACTTTCATTCCTGGAGCTACCGCTCTGCTAGAAATGTATGTATGTATTATAACAAAGGTATAGTGCTCTCTATTTACCCTGGCATTACCAAAGAAGGGGGAGGGCCTCCGAGGCCCACAAATTCATTATTTATTTTTAACATTTTAAGTTCGGCAAAAATCTAAAAAAAACGATATTGTCAGGCCTCTACCAATTGTTGATACAACATACTTGTTTCATTTTATTGTTTGTCTTTTTCCAACTATAATTTGGCCTTGGAGCTCCACTCCCATTGGTAGTAGTAACACCAGTAGCACACGTAAGTGTTTTGATCGTTGATTTTAGGTTCATTTCGCTGATTAACCGTTATCGGTTGAAAACAATACTTTAGTTTTAAAACATATATGAACTAAGACGCCATTACGTTGATTAGGAGTTAATACAACGTGTATTCAATGTTATTTTCAACTATGGTATAGATTTTGTTTATTGTGTTTCTTACTAAAATTATGTCTAAAATATAATTAAAAGGTAATTAAATGACAAACTAAATTTTATGTTCTCATTTGCACGTTGAAAACCGATTGACTTTTAAACCGTATTTCAACAAAGATAGAATTTCGTTGATACGACGAACTTGCAACCATCGTTCATACTATGTCCTAGATTTCGTTTCACACTTTTATTTCTAATTTAATTGGTTAAATATTATATTTAAAAGCAAATACAATGAAATTAACTACATTTTCATGTTCTCATTTGCTTGTTGAAAATATTGAATTTTAAACTATATTTCAGCGAACATTTAATTTCGTTAAGAGGGCGTTAATCTGTGACATAGATTTCTCATTATATGTGTTTGCTAAAGCGACATATTACGCTTATTGAGAAATCCAAAATTAATAGTACAGCGATGATCAATGTGTTAAAGAGGAAAAAATGCACATAAGAAAGAAATAAGGAAAATATATTCTTTATTTTTTACGTACAGCTTAAACAATCTAGTGAACATTAAGATGGTATCCAGCAGACACCATCTTACCTTGAAGAATCAGTGAACCACCAATTCCCCGTACATCCTCGGAGGGAAAACCAGTATATTGTTGTTGGTCCCAGTGAATGTAGCGAATCGTGTAAACAAGTAAATGAGTAGCCCACTCACAGTGAAGAATTCCTTGAACCATTAGAAGTAGTTGTTAGTAAAACATCTACAGCGTTGAGTGGTGGGACTATTGACCCAGGTAAGGTAGATTTAATTACTGCCAGTGACTCAGATGATTGTTCAATCTACTAAAAAAGCGCAAACGAGGCCGACGAAAATCACAACATCGTGTCTTAGGTGGGAAGGTGACTCCCCATGAGAAGCCATCGTACTTAAGATCAACACGAGTGGGTATAAATAGAAGTGGGGATAAATCTGATCAACAGAGTCAAGAATGTGAGGCAACAAGTGGGGAATGAAGATGCGATGTGTAATGTGTGAGTGGGTATACCATTTTTTTTTATATTAACAACCTCCACTTTATCTATCGCCACTGTTAATATTGAGGAGGTGCTAAGTCTGACTCGACTGTTACCTTTACAATATTTTATATTAAAGTCTAATATACAAAAAATATTCCTACAAAAAGTGGGGCCGGATATTACTTACTTGGCAGACAGTGATAATGTGTATGAAAATTATACGTACAATAATCTAGGAACAACGATAATTAAGAGAGATGGAATTCAATTTGCAGATGTTAAATGTATCGAATAATTACTGGATGTTATCAAAATTATATATTTATTAATATATATGGACCTTCAGGTTCGCACCATCGTAAGGTGCTTTACGCTCAAGACGTACCAGAATATTTTGGAATAAGTACGATTTATCTTATTATTGGGGGCGATTTTAACACAATGACTAGATGTTATTCAGAATCGGGGAGTAATTATAATCCCGAACTGAGCCAATCGATGCAAGAGTATCGCTTACATGATGTATGGCAAATACTCCACCCTAATGATTATGCTCCGACTTATATGTATTCAAACTCTAGTTCCCGAACTGATATGTTTTATATTAACTCTGAGTTCAAAAAACAATTAAAAGAGATATTTAGGTATCCTGTATGTAGTTCTGATCATTTATGTGTGTTTTTTAAATTACAGATAGCCAGTGAAGTCAATCGACTCGGTTTAGAAGATTTCAAAATGTCTAATTCAATTTTAGACGATCAGAAATTTTGTGACCATTTTACGCAAAAATGGTCTGTTTAGTTACACACACACAAAAAAACAAAAAAAAAAAAACTATATAAACCTAGTGGATTGGTGGTACAAGTGTTGTAAACCGAAAATGCAATCATTTCTTAGATGGTATACGTATACTTCCAAACATCATCACAGACGTCTATATAAATTATATTATCCATGTTAGAAGTACAATAGGATGCTATTAAGAATCGCACATTACATCCTAACGTTAGGAAATACAAAGCATTATTATTAATGTTTCATCGCAAACGTCATTATAGTATGATTCAGACATGTAAAGTTAAATTATTTCACCCTCAGGAATATTATTCTGTGGCCCACCTACTGCACGAGGTCAAGCGTAGTAAAAATAAACTTATTTCCAGTTAATATGATTCACAAAAAGTGCGACAAATTAATTTCGGGAAATCTGTACGACATTTATGGAGACATATTTATGCCTTTAAGGCATATGACGAACGTGATAGTACCCTTTATATGTGCCAGTGACAGTGACTAAGAGTATAATCAGTTGCTTACAGCGCCGTATACAATAGACGATGTACAAGCTGCAGTATTTAAAGCAGATAAACATGAAAGTCCAGGATTAGATGGGATTTCGCCTGGCCTATACCAGAAATTTTGGCCAATAATTGGGGGATACCATTCCAGTTAGTTAATCACTGGATGACTGTTTCTGAGACAGTAACTCGTCCGTCTCCAGCGATAATGATTTTGATTCCTAAAAATTCGAGCACTCAAGAGTGAAACATTATCGTCCGATTTCACTAATGACAACGGACGTTAAAATATTTAGTCGTTGTATAATTTCTAGAGTTAGTAAAAATGCCCCAGAGATAATCGGTCCTGATCAGTAGCACCTAAAAGAAATATATTTCAAATTTTATTAAATATAAGTTGTTATATTCCCTTGATGCAAAAATGCAAAATTAACTTGAGTCGTCTAGTACAGTTTGATTATGAGTCTGGTTTGACAAAATATCTCATTCATATTTGTGGTGGATATTACAAAAATATGGTATCGATTCTCAAGTAATACTACAAATAAAATATTTATATAAAGACGCTACTACAACATTTATGATAAATAAATGATCATTAATGTAGACTGTTAAAAATGCGGCGTGGAATTCGACAAGGATGTCCAAGTAACTTATTTTTATATTCTGTAGATTTATCGTCGTTTTTATACAAATTGAAAAGTGCTTTTCATATGGCTACAGGTCCTCCGAAAACTCTAACAGCGTTAGCATATGTCGATATTATTTGCATATTTTACATAGTGAACAAGATTATACAGGGCTGAAACGCTACGGTCAAAAAAATTAACAAGCATCTGGGTCTGTTTTAAGAAAAGCAAAATCACAGCAGTTAGTTATTTATAATAATGAGATGAGTAATAACACGGATTTTCAGAAGGTGATGAAATTAAATGTGTTGGTATTTGGTTTGAGAAAAAATATCAAGATATGCTGAAATGTAATTACACACTCTTAGTTAATAAATTACAAAAGTTAAGTTATTTGTATAAATTTCGAACATAAGTTTATTGTCTCGTATTAAATATGTTAATATTTATTTATTGTCCAAAGTATGGTATGTAGTGAATGTTTTAGATATGCTAAAATTTATGGAAGAAAAATCCAGTTGTTGTGCGTTTGGTTTATTTGGGTACACTAAGTGTTTCTTGTGAGATATACTGAGCTATGTATGCCGTAAGATTTTGGGAGCTTGAACTGAAAAGCGTCATTGATAAAGCAGTCTTTTAATACGTAGAACATTACAGTTGGGAGAGCTCCACTTACCACTGTTTATTTCCTCCTAGCATGGGGCCTTGACTAGTAAATGTGCTATAGAAATGCCTCTAGTGGTACGTGATATACCACACGGACTTCAGCATTATCAGAAGGTATTAAGTTTTTGTATTATGAACAAGGTCAAACTGCAGTGTCACTATATACTTGTTCTCAAATTTATAAATGTATTCTTAAATGCGTTCCACCACCGAAAATACAAATGAAAGAACCACAGAAAGATTGGAATCAGCTCTGGTCTAATATACATGTTCCTTTTTTATTAGCGGCAGAAAGATCGTTATGGTATTTAGTCGTTTAGGACGCAATAGATGCGAAAGATAAAAGATGGACACATTAGTTTGGAGGAGATAGATGGTGCTATTATTGTAAGGATATAGACACCGTAGAACATAGAATTACGCAGTGTAAGACAATGTAAGGACTTGCACTGTAAAAATAGGAGACACAACGTTCATCCAGTTTTCGGTTGAACGTTTTACTTTCTTCAAAATTACAAAATGCGTATATATATGACTTTTCCAATGTATTTCATTGAAGCAGATTATTTTTTGAAAGCAGAAAAGAAGAAAAGACAATGTTCCTTTAAAATTAAAATGTTAATGTGGGCAGGCTTTGATCCAGGGTCCGCTAACACACTAGTCAGATGCTTTCGCCACTTAGCTACGAAGGCAGTTGGTGCTCGTGACTTTCCGAGTGATATTTATAGCTATAATTTTACTGCGAGGGAGGTTAATCATTAACGTGTTTTTGTTTTTACTACGAGGAATATCTCGTGAAAAAAGGAAAGATACCTTTGCTACAGTGTAAAGATTTATGCCCAACTCAGTTGCTCTTTCCGCCAATGCAATCCTTGCCGTTCTCGGTCTACCAGCGAACAGTTTACAGTGTAAAAGCAATATAAACACTCAAAATGGTGGGGAATTCAGTGACAAGCAAGTAAGGTAACTCGTGTTATTGGATTATAGAATATCCAACCACGACTTCAACTTCACCCACAAAACCACGTAACCTGAAAATTGCAAGTATAGCTTACACTTCGATCAGAAAATGACCGAATTTTAAGCGCAAAATAAGTTGAACGTTCACCGACAAATCACTCTGGTCCGTTTCAACCCATTTTCAGTTAACTTTAAGTTATTACAAAGAAAATATTAAACTTTAAAATGAAGGTAAGGTTAGCAAACTTAACTTCTAAAGGGTTTATACTAAATCCACATTTAAGAGTAAATAGAACAAAACGCTATTTTTCGACTTTTGTTTCTCCATAAAGCGAAGTAACTTTCATCCATTTGGTGTTTCTACTTTTTACAGTGTAGGAACTTTGCCAAAGATTATTGGTAGTTGTTATGCGTACACCTCAGAGTTACATAACTTTTCAAAATATGAAACTTCTACAGTTTAAATATTTTCCGAAGAAAAAAAAATAATCCTGTTATTTGGTATTTGGCTCAATTGTTGATTTATAGTATGAATAATATTAGTGATCTGTTAGTTTTGAAGAATTCTTACAAAAGAACTGTGCAAAATTTTCTTGACAAAAACGAACAAAATTATTTGAAACTTTTAAAAGTCGAACATTGTACAAACCGTAAGAATGGTGTAAAGTAAAGAACACTGCGCAATTGGTGGTTAGTGCGCTATAATTTAAGTGATACAGGTTAAGATGTTGTAAGAGTTCCCCAAAATTTGGTGGATATTATTGTAATGGAATTAAAATTGTGTTAAAAATTATTAAAATAAAAAAAAGGGAGCTACTAACGAGAAGTGCAGAATGTTCCTGTGTTCGAACCTCATAGCTGCTTTAGGATTATTTACTGTCGGAAAATTAACACCATATATCAAGAGGAAAACAACGAACAAAATGAAACTAAATGTGTGTATACCAATAGACATTATTCATGCTTTGTTCTGGCCAACGAAGCCCATTTCTTCATCGTTTCTTCTCAACCATAGTTCAACGTCGAAGAAACCGTTGAACAGGTGGATATTTTGGTATATTTACAATATTAACATAACGTTTTGGTACTAACGTTTTATCCACGTATTATCAACGTTTATGTGTTCCTAGGGAAGGGGCTATTCACAAAATACTGTAAATATTATGTATGAAATATGGTATCTAATTAAATTTGCTATGAAGGTGCCTTCGTACACATACTATACTGTATTAAGGTGCTTTTGATTTTATTCTTGTTTTTTTCTATAAAAACAAGTATAAAAAATATGTTATAGTTACTAACATAAAGAAAAAAATATCACGTACACAACTATATAGATATAGTTGACAACATTGTACCAGGTGCGTAAATATGAAACCGGAATTTATGTACATAAAAGACACAGTGATTGGATGACAATGCTAAGAAATATTTTATTCAAAGTATTGCCCATTGCAAGCGATACATTTCTGCCATCTGCCGTCTGGCAATGTGTGGATGCCAGACCGAAAAAACTGTGCCTCTTGTGCTGCAAACCAGTCATCAAGCCATGTTCGTACATTTTCGTAAGATGTGAAACGCTGGTCAGCAAGTGCGTGTCCCTTAGATTCAAATAAGTGAAAATCAGAAGGCGCCAAGTCTGGTGAGTAAGCCGCATGCGGAAGGATCTCCCAGCCAAACGTCGCAATCGTTTCCTTGACCGGTTTTGCTGTGTGGGAGGGTGCATTATCGTGAAGCACAAACACTTTACGTTGTCTTTGGTCATATTCTGGTCATTTCTAACGCAAAGCTTGATGCAAATCAATTATTTATTGTCGGTAACGTTGGATATTAACGGTTTCACCAGGTTTCAGCAATTCATAAAAGATCACTCCCTTCTGATCCCACCAAACACAAAGCATTGTCTTCGTCCATAGCGATTTGGTCTTGCAGTCGATGTCGCCGGTTCTCCTGCAGTTACCCATGATCTTTTACGCTTATTGTTAAATATATATATATTTAAAAATAAAGGTAACCAAACGATGGAAGCTTTGCTAATAAATTAAAATGATGTCTTTCTTGAGATTTTTACACCATGCCATCCATATTTGAATCATTAAAATGTAAAAAAAAAAAAAAAAAAGGCCCCATATTTCGATCCTCGATGGACCTGGACGATTTGAACGCTTGCGTAAATATTTAATGTAAACATTTCTTTTAATTGATATAATTACATAATACAGTATAATGTTAAACACAGACAGGACGTTTTCATTATATTAAAAAGATAACAAGGTTGAGCTTTAGTAGCAAGATAACTAAGGCTCAGCCATGGTAGTAAAACATTGCTAATGAATATTTATTAAATTTTAATTCAATTCGCTATCAAGATTAAAGAATGAAATTCGTACGCTATGCAGGAAGACATAAATTAATTAGGAAAAGAACAACATTGCTTTCTACAAACTGTGGACAAATTCAGACTTTTAGCTATGATAATCATTAAACATTATTCCTTTTATGATCATAAATACACAAGGCACAGCTAGAAAAATATTGTTATATTAATATGTAAACTGGTACTTACCGGCACCTATGTTAAACTGGAATCAATTACAAAATGCATTAACTATGGCTACCAGGTTTAATTAACTTTCTTCTACATATTGTTGCATGAAAATGTAAAATTCTGTGTAATTATTTCGTGTTTTAAAGTAATTCTGTAATGAATATGGTGTCTCTGTTACTACACTCCATTTCAGGCGTCTAAAAGTATCTTATTGACGAACGGTTTACGGACATTTAAGCCCGAAATCCGGCATTTTTCGCAAAGTACCTTGTTTGTACCCCCGTAGAAGAGAAGGAGCGTGATTCAGGACCATGATTTTTTGCATGCATACATTCGGTTGATAGATCTAAATATTACAAAATTTTGTAGAATTTTATTCAATTCCTTCACCCCAAGAAATTCGTTAAATATAAAATTTTACACAATTTATTACTTATCTATCAACCTAATTACTGGAATAAAGAAATTAATTTTCAGAAAAGGTTATTCCATATGTTCAATGTACACTTCAAGAGCTGCCCAACGGTGTTTGATTAAGCTTTCTCTAGCTCTGCTAGTTTTTTGCAATATTCAGGTTTCCGTACATGTCTACGGGAGTAAAAAATGCCACCCGTCATTTTTTAAATATAGTCGCCCGCGAGAAATGAGGGCATAAGATTTCTCTGAAGAGTGGTTCTGATATCTTCAGGTATGTAGGAACCCATATACGAAAAATAGTTGTTGTTTTTTTTCGAAAATGCTGATGCATCCAGTTTTTTTTTTTTTTTAAATTGGATGATTTGTCATTAAATAACCAAATTACGTATGTTTCAGTTTCTGTCATAAAGTATGAATAAAAATGCTATTAACATTTCATTCCAATAATAATTTTCATAAAGAAATTTTCATCAATAAGAAAAGCTTTTTTAACAAAATGAATTGGTATATGCCTTTACACGTATAAAATATACAATGCAGATTTAAATCTGGAAAAAGCATCCAGACTTAGGATTGTTCTGTTCGAAGACAACTATGTAGATAAAAATGAATATCATTATTTACCAAACAGTAAGTGTGTTTTACAATTACTTAAATAAAAAAAAAAAACTAATCTTCCTTATCTAAAACCGCTAACGTATAAAATGGTCCGCTTAGAGAGACTCAATCTATTGGTGTGTTTATAAGACAAATCTTGGCAATATTTCTCTAGTTGTAAAAGTAGCTAATGGTTAAAACCTTTGCTTTCTGAACCAATGCTATAAGAACTTGGGTTCCAGCCCTGATCAGGTCTATCATTTTTTCTATCAGTTAATAAGACAATAATAACTTCTCTTCATCAGATGACAAAAGTATAGAATTTGCCAGGAAGAGGGAGAGAGAAAAGCATTTCAGACCCATGGAAGGAACTTCTTGAAGAACAGTTTAGTATCTTAGTGACTCATCGTTCGTTGGGATCATGAGCTTTGGGGATAGTGAGTTTGTACGAACTTTGGGGATAGTGAATTTGCTGTATGGCACCTTGGTCCGACTTTGGATATAACAACATTCACTTAATTTGTATTTAACGTTCACATATAATATACCGACGTTCTGTCAACACCCACCACTTCCCTGATGTTATATTTTAAACGTAATAAGTATGTATGTACTGAAACGTTTGCATGGATATATATTGAACTGATTATTATTATTTTATGCAATTATTGATGCTTTGAGGAATATATCATTATAAAAATAAATTTTCTAGAACGGTATTCGAACCCACGACCTCACGATTAGAAGTCACGCGCTCTACCATTTTTATTAATATATTTATTACTTCAAACTACACAATACAATGCATAAAACTTGAAAGAAAGTGCACTTATAACATTGCCTCTAATTTGTAGTGTACAAATTGACGTGAATATTAATATAAAATTATTGAAAAACAACAGTAATATTATATAGTTTCTAGAACATTGTCCACTTAATTTTACATTCTTATCTGGTTTCTTTTCTTATTCCCAAATTAACATATGTTCTTCCTCCGAGCATCAAAACTATACTAAATTAATTTATGTTTATTTTACAGCTCTTATATAATGTGCATATAGTTTTGTTCTTTCAGGCGCGGGTAATGTGAAAAACCGAGTCTGTATTTGGTAAACATATTTCTCCACAGTAATTTGCTGTCGCTGTATTGAGAGCATTTGTAAAGTTTGAGCCGTAAACCACGTCATTAATTTACGACGAGTTGGCGGAAAGTATTTAAACTCTGGTATATTACAAATTGTGTATACTTTTTATGTTTGTATATATCTCTCGTAATACGTTCTAAAATTTGTATATATTTATTCGATATGCGGTCTAAGCTCACGCATTGAGTTATTCTATGATACAGGGTATCCGTTCGTTGACATGTACACTTGACACAAACATTTATAACTTTTTCGTAATGGATCGCTTTACAATTTACTATGTTATATATATATATATATATATTCAAAACATACATTGTGCAGCCTCGGATCTCTAATTAAATCTTTTAAGTTTGTCCATATTAGTTCCCATTGAATATGATGATACTGAATTGCATAATGAGTTGTTGTATATTGATTTTTATCCATTAGGAATTGATGCAATTGTTGAACGTTCGTATCCACTATACGAATTTTATCAATTAGTGCATGTGTAATTATGAGAAATATATCTGATAAGTATGGGATTTTTTTATACCAATTTCGTATGTTTATCGGTGAAGTAGTAGAAATTTCTTCCAGTAGCGAACGATATACGCATTTTGCCAGAGAGGGAAGCGAAGATCGTAGCATTACTATGGTTTGATATAGTCGCAACGCGTCATCTTGCAAGTTTATGTGTTTTAAAATTACCCCACCTTCTGACGTCGGTAGGTATAGTGTGGACTTTGAAACCTTCAGTACATGTCCTTTACATATAAAGTAGTCTATGAATTTATTTAATTGTGCAAATGTTATATTATAAAGGGGAAAAAGTTTTAATAAATATACCAATTTAATTACTATAAAACAATTTACGAACCTCACATGTGATATATTAAATTCGAAACAATGTTGGTATTTTTTTAAATGCATGTACTGTGACTCCCAACAACCTGCGTTCATTGACTGATTGAATCCATAAATTGGCTATTGAAATGAATGCCTACTATTTTGACATGGTATACTATATTACCAAGACCTTCATAATGTTGCTCGTATTCTTGATTTAAAACCATTATTTTTGTTTTTAATTTATTTATTTGTATACCAGAAAATTGTCCGTAAACTTCTACTTCTTTAGTTATAATTAGTACATCCTGCTGTGAAGTAACAACAAGACTGGCGTCATCTATGTAAACTTCACTTTTAAATTTTATGTTCTGGAAATGTAGACCTCAAATTTTTTGCTTCTATTTGTAATATTAAAAAAGTTACATACAAATTAAAGAAAATACTGGAAATGGGATTCCCTTGCTCCAGATCATTTGTCATTTGAAAAGGTTTTAAATTTCTCATATTTATATGTATCTATATTTTCCAAATTCTTTGCAATAATGTTATTACATTTAGGAAATTAGTGGGGAAAATAAAATGTCGGAAAGTGGCTCGTAAAGAAAAATGTGTTTATTTTATCAAAAGCGTTTTGCATATCAGAAATCATTATTGCATAAGGTCCCTTTAACCCTTGTGCACATCTAATGTACTGTCTTATTTTCAAAAGCATGGTAGAAGCATCCATTCAGCCAGAAATTCCACCCTGTGCGTCAGACAAAATTTCAGGATTAGTAAGTTTTACTCGCTTTGCCAGAATCGTATACAGAATTTAAATCACAGTTCAATAACGAAATCAATCTATATTTACTCGCTTCACCATTGGTTTGATGTTTACCAAGCAGAACACCTCTAATGTAATAAAAGTTCTCCTGACATTTTACATTATTCCAAATGTAGTTGTATGCCGTTGGTAGAATTGGAATCAATGTTTGTTTAAATGTGGCATACACCATCTGGAAAAATCCACCAGAACCTCCCGACGATGTTACTTTTAAACCTTCTATAGCATCTTTTATTTCTTTCTTGGTGATTTGTTTTTCTAATATATGTCTTCAATGGTCAGAAATTTTGGGCAGATGAGGATCAAAATTATATTTACAATCCTTATTTATCTGTGGGTTGAATAAACTCAAATACTTATTATAAACGACAGAATATAGTTTTTTTTTTCTTTTTAATTCAAGTTACCTTGTTTATCCATATAAGCATTAATGATTCTTTTTCGCCATTTTCTGTTTCATTTTTAATGTTAAAATTGTTTGGTGTTTGTAATATCCCTATGTGAGGAAGGCGACTTCTCACTATAGTTCCTATATATAAACCTTTATGCAAATTACAAAGAATATTTTTTTTATACAAACAAATACTTTATCGCCTTGAGCTACTTGCGCATTATATTCATTTAATAATTTATAATAATATTCTATCAAGGTTTTGTATTGTAACTTTTTTCCTTTTGTATGTGTTTTAGATATATAACACATTTTATGCTTCAACCTGTCCCACCAGAGCCGCGGATTGGATTTATATAGTTTTTTTTCCGAACTTCTTGCAGTAATTTTTGTAATGAATCTGCAATCTCTGGTTCAGAATTTATGGATGAATTTTGGTACTGCACATAATATCTTCGTAAATGGAGGTGTATCGAATGGTCTATTACCATAAGTACTGCATTGTGGTCTGATATGGCCATCGGGTGAACATTCACCTTTTAGTTCACCTTGTAAGGCTTTAGGTAAATACATATAATCGATTCGGGAACTTCCTTTATCCTGTAAAA
>JAGDQP010001381.1:66916-124421 GCA_022664845.1 Lepisma saccharinum | reverse complement strand
TATATATCTGGTGTAGTAAAAAGTAATCCATTATTTTTGCATGACATTGAAGGCTTGACTTACCATAGTTAGAATGATCCGATTTAGGTCACATATGCGCCGTTTTGTTCGATAACGTGTTGCCATTTGGAAGGTAATATCATGATGCCTCTCTCATAGAAGCCCTTGTCCCTATTGGCAAAAAATTGAGACAGTCGATTTTCACAAGCCTCTCTTGAAGCGAATTTTTCACCAGCAAACGTGTTCGCCATGGACAGGAACAGATGGTAATCACTCGGTGCCAGGTCCGGACTATAAGGTGGATGCATAAGAACCTCCCAACCAAGCTCCCGGAGCTTCTGGCGAGTCACTATCGATGTGTGTGGCCTGGCGTTGTCCTGGTGGAACACAATGCCTCTCCTATTGGCCAAAGCTGGGCGCTTCTGGGCGATTGCTGCCTTCAGACGGTCCAATTGTTGACAGTATAGTTCCGAGTTAAGGGTTTGGCCGTAGGGGAGCAGCTCATAGTAGATAATTCCCTGCCAATCCCACCAAACACACAGCAAAACCTTCCTGGCCGTCAATCCTGGCTTGGGCACCGTTTGCGCCGGCGCACCGCGCTTCGACCACGACCGTTTTCGCGTGACGTTGTCGTAAGTGATCCACTTTTCATCACCAGTCACCAACCGCTTCAGAAATGGGTCGCTTTTGTTGCGATTCAGCAGCGATTCGCAGATGGAAATTCGGTCCATGAGGTTTTTTTGCGTTAACTCGTGTGGCACCCATACATCAAGCTTCTTTGTGTATCCAGCCTTATGCAAATGGTTCCACACGGTTTTTTGTGCAATGTTTAGCTCTTGGGCAATCGAAACAGTGCTTACATGACGGTCGGACGCGACAATGTCCATGATTTTATCGACATTTTCGACACGTGGCCTTCCAGTGCGTGGTACATCTTTGACGTCAAAATTACCGGAACGGAATCGACGAAACCAAAATTGCGCGTGATTGGCTGTTACAGTATCAGGACCATAAACACTATTCACATTTGCAGCCGCCTGGCTTGCGTTTTCGCCTTTATCGAAGAAAAACTGTAAAATATAGCGTATTTTCTCTTTGCTAGTGTCCATTTTGACGCGCGCTCACACAACACTGAGTCAACTCATCACAACTATCTGAACAGTGTTTGTAGTACGCAATCTCATCGTTTGAACGCCATCTCGTTGAACCCGATCGGACTTATACAACGCGAGCTACATATCACTGAAGCCATCTATTGGCAAAATAATGGATTACTTTTTACTACACCAGATATGATGGTGACGAATATTCAAGCACTTTTCATACAGCATCAATTGAAATTGGAATTATTTATGGCCTTTAGGCATGTAAGGCTCAGGCTGGGACAGAGAAGGGGAAGTATACGAGAAGGTGTTGACCTTAGTTGAAGGTGCCATTCCGCCATTTACCTGGTGTGACAGGAATAAACCTAGAGAAACCTCAGTCAGGAAGGTCGGTCTCTGCAATTGAACCCACGACCTCCCGAAAGCAACGCCAACGTTCTACCACTGAGCCACGGCCGCTCTGTTCATACAACATCAACACCAGGAATTCTCGCCAGAGCTCCCTTTTACAACGCTTTCTTCTTGTAACTGTCTGGACTGTGTCTACTTCCGCATCGGTAACACTAACTGATGCCATTGGCAAAATCAAGTGATGTGTTTTGGAAAAATATTGCACGTATGACGTCTCTCCAACTTTTACTCCACCTTTACTATTATTCGAATTATCAGATGTAAAAGAATCTTCATTCCAGTCGTCTGTGATTCCTGCAACTATCTCAACTGTCTCTGTCTGTACAATTATCAGAATGTCCGTTATGCTTTGTTTCCCACTTCTTCAATTCATCACCAATCTAACTTCATAGGGATTACGAAAGTTTCCCTCTGTTCGCAACTTGCAACTTGAATCAGGTACCCGTTCAGGAAGCGTACTGCATATGTAAACCACCTCTAAAGAGTTGGGCCGGCTTTTCATGCACGCGCTCTTTGCTTGCGATTTCAATGAGTAGCCAATAGGAATACTTAAACACGTTTCAATTAGCTACTCAGCCAAATCACAAGCAAAGGGCATGGCTAAGGCATGCATGAAAAGCAGACGGAACGACCTTGGTCTGACGACACGACCTGAGGAACTATTTGTCAATAGTTCAGGTTTTTAATTTCAAGAGTTACAATCACCTTCTCATTCAGTTTATTTATGCATGGCCAGAGACGCGCTACCCACTAAGCTACGATTCACGAAGTTACAACATGATTATTATTTTCAACATGGATTCTTCTGGTTTGGACGCTTAGGAGGCTTTTCATGTCCCCGCGTACTTCGCTTGCGATTTGGATATCGCGTCGCATATTTCCAGCCTACTAAACGAACTCGCAAGCAGAGCACGCTGCTAACGCGTACATGAAAAGTCGCCCCTAAACCGTACTTATCAAAGAGAGTCGAAAATAAGAAAGCTAAAAATGTATTTAGAAGAATCCCGCCCCCCCTTTCCCGTGGTAGAGGGAAGAAGATTGTTGTTCCTTGCAGCAAATCAACTTGTACAGTTCTCCTGGGAGGCAATTATGTTGTTTCGTAGTAGTCGAAAATCTATCCAGGAGCAAAGGGTAATAAACTGTGACGCCGAAGTGGACAGAAGAAGAAGACAGTGACTTTGCCTTCTTTCTTTCTTCCCAGATAATGTGAATGTCAGGAGTACTGATTACGGGTGGCTTCTTGCGTTATTATACCAAACAAACTGAACTTGTTCCTTGCTTATTATTACCTACCGGTCATCTAATTTTTTTTCTTTTATAAGACTTTAAAGATCGTGATTAAAAACAAAAGTCTTTCCTGTTATCATATTTTTATTACAGTTTCCTTCCGCTTTCAGTAGCGCTCCGCTATCTGTAATTATCTCTCTCAAAGAAGTTGTTACACCGGTAAATTTCATTTGTAATTCATCGCGTTGATATACGTAGGGAATGTACGCATATATATATATATTGCTCAAAATAATTATTCTGATTATCACATAAAATCACGTTCATTCATTACGTTATAACAAGTAATTACAATTGACCAGCAACAACTTCAAAACCGCATTCACAAGAAATGTTCCAATACAAGACAACAATTCCAAAACACGATGTTATTTTGCTGTGTCTTCTGATGTAGTTGCATGGGGGCAATGATGGTCACAAAGATGAAAATTTTTCCATTTGCTTTCTATCAAGGTTCGATTTTGGTCAAAACCATTTGTTTTTAACAATCTTTAAACTTTTCGTTTTCATTGGAGTTCAGCTAAACCTTGACCTTCTATTCAAATGTTATATACAGTAGAACCTCTGTTATCCGAAATAAAGGGGGCTGCCATATACCCTGATTCCACACTCAATTCAAAAGAGCGTAATATTTCATCTTCGTAGAGCGGAAAGCGGGACCACCTTTTTAGAGCATGATTTTCAACCGAAAGCAATGGTTTTCAATGAAACACTTTCGCTTTGGATAGAAAATGTGATCTTTCTATATGGGATTCCGATGCTATATGGATGGAATTGATTCTTCAAACTTGAAAGAGTGATTTCCCATTTTTTTAGAGTGGTTTACAATGCATCATGGCTACTTGTCAAGTTTATTCTCTACTATTTGTTACCGAATAGTTATCAAAAGATACAGTTCTGCTGTGACGTTAATCGCGGTTAGTGAAAACGTCAACAGAAGACCTCATAACTTTTCTCAGCGACAAAAACATACCAGAAGGCGTCAGGACTATGATATATGTACAAAAAATCTTGAAACATTGTTCTCAAGTATCTGAATAGACGTAAGAGGCCCTTTCGAGGGCGTTCTCAGTTGGCAGCGGTCTAACGTAGGGAATCAGGCGTTGGTTCGCTGGTCGGAAGGTAGCAAGTTCAAATCCCACTGAAGCCAGTGTTGTTGTTTTTCTTTACTCCTTTTCGTACATTAATTTTCATTGTTACTACTTATGAATAAATATTCCCATTGACTTCTTTTTTACATTTTCAACATTTGATTGCGTCGTTTTCATGTTCAAAAGGTTACAAGTTTATCTGAATTAACCTTTTAAAAAACTATGTTGCCATCGAAAAGAACTACCATAAACCCATCTTTTTTCGAGCGGAAACTTCTCATATTTTCTCGGACAAAAAGCCACTCCAAAAGAGTGGTCTCTTTTTCCGCTCTTGAAAGATGAAAAATTACGCTCAAGTCGAGCGGAATTCCCCTCTTTGAATTTAGTGTGTGAGGTTTCCAGGTTTTTCCTCAGTTTAACCAGGTGAATAACGAGATGGTGTCTCAATTAGGTTCTGGCCGCTATCTTCATCATTAACGCCAATGGACGCCTTCTCTGAAACAAGTGACGGGATTAAACCTGTGAATCATTTCTTCTCTTGCATTCAGTGCTCGAAAGGGGGGGGGGGGGGACGATGGGTCGCGCCGTGCCCTTACCTTTTTAATTTTGGATTTTGCGAACCCCCCTGTTTATTAACAGAACCTCATTGCCTTTACTTTCAATAGGAAATCACAGCCACTGGAAGCAAGCGTAGCCTTACTTTTCTAACCCGCTTCGAGCACTGATTGCATTCGTATCGAAACATGAGTAAATCCATTCAAGTTTCGAAAATATTCCCGACAGCTATGTATTTTAATAGTTATTTTCTGATCAATGTTCTGTTACATTTTATTTCTACGAAAGAAACCGCTCATGAAAGACAATGTAGGACCCGGGGTGTCGAGACAAGAGAATGGATTTGCACAGGTGGTGGTTTATCTTTCAGTTGAAAAGCACATTCCACACAGACCACAGCTGTTTCACATGCCAAATAAGAGGAATTTTTCTTTACCACTGCAGACATGTTTCATATTCTCTGAAAAAGTTAACTGCTAAAAGGCATAGATACACAAAAGGGGGAGGGGTTCAAAAATTTTCCATCAGGTTCGTGAAAACTCTATGATGGTAGTATAGACCCTCAGAACACGGTTATACCGTTCAGTTAGGGCTACAAGGTTTAAGTTGAGCAGTGTTGCCAATGCATGCGTAAATTACACAAGGTGTATGTGTGTGTAATGTCGAATTATTGTGAACATTTTGCGTGAAATTTTGACACAACTAAAAATTTCACTTGAGAGATTTACCACAAAGCTAATTTTAATCAAATCGTCAACTCCACGTCTTTTGTATAAATGGAAAATGTTCACAGAGCGAAAAATAAGTGTTCTACGTGAATATCTTCCTTTCAACTCCATAACAAGCATTCAACCCTGCCAAAGCCGACAGGCAAATTCGTGAATCAGTGAGATATTACCAATTCCACGCAATATATGAAGAAAAATGCAATGAGCTCTAGAAGCCAACTCTTACTAATATTTTGAATAGAAATGCCATTTCCATTATCAAGAATAACCCAGATGATGTAGAATTTTCCACAAATTGAGTCACTATGGCAAGTGACAAAAACGCATCGTCCAACTTTTCATTGTCGTAGTAAATTTTTATCATTTGTGTACATTTTATCGTATTGTATGCTGATCAATTTCTGTATGTAAGTGTATATTAGTATTTCGAACCCCCAAGACAAACAAAGCTCGGATTTATAAAGATACTGCTAATAAAAGGCAATAAGGTAATAAAAAGGAAAACTGAAAGAAAATGAAGTGTGCAGACATTTGCACGCGCTTCTACATCAAACGGAGTATACAGAGAATGCACGCGCGTGTTGATTACAATCAAAGGAAGTATGGAATTTATCGATATTCGTCTGGGACTACTGCTCTTCGGTTCACAGATTGTGACTTTCTACCTTGGCACCCTATTCAACGGGTGCCATTTAATTAATCACATAAAAATTTAGATTATTCACGATGTAGCCAGATTAAATTCTCGGTAGTATTTTTTTTTAATTATAAAGAAAATCTCAAAAGCGACCACGAAAACAAGCTGACTGAATTGAATTTTTGTTTATAGCCTTTAGGCATCTAAGGCTCAGGTCGGGATTGGGAGGGGAAAGGACTCGGGAAGGTGTCGGCCAGGGCTTATGCTCAAGGTGCCATCCCAGAATTTGCCTGATGAGACTGAGAAAAAAACTGGGAAAACCTCAGTCAGGGTGGTCGGCCGCTGGGATCGAACCCACGACCTCCCGAATGCTACGGCGGCTCGGTAAAAACAAACTGATATACAATAGAGCTCTAGAAAATGTGACAAGATTATTTTTATTCGAACACCGTTCCAGCAATTGGGATTTTTATTCAGGCACTGCTGACTATCCTGGCTGAGATTATCGTCAATTTCACTAGGCGAATGTTAGGATAGGACGATACGTTAACTAAGGCCCTAGTAGCTATCTTCTTCATTCCTACTGCCGAAAGAGTGACCTAACAGGAGACCTACTCTCTCAGATGTGACGTGCTTAAACCTAAAAGTTGTCAGCACAGCATATAAATGATCGTCAATTAAAATTAATGAATTTATTTGATTTCAAAATGGATAAAGTTGTAAACATAAAGTTCGTACAATGTGTTTTAAGACATTCACAAAGTATCTTTGGCATTATTAATAAAACACTTTCAGATAATTCATTGTATTTTTATTTGACAAAAATCCGATGAATTTGTAATAAAAGACAGAACAGAAACAAAATCCCGAAAAAGTTTTATTGACAATAAAGTCCGTCCCCTTTGTTCTAAGAGAAATAACAGAATGTAATTAATACAGTTAGATAAGCGTTACAGAAACAACGTTATTAATTTTTCAACGGAGTTCTTGAAACCTTACAAATGCTGATAGCTTCTCTTTCTTACGTAGCTACGTGAATCCCACAGACAATTCATATTTCTCAAAAGAGCGCATGTCTTGCGTATCCGTTATGACTGAAAGGATGACGAAGCAGTATCAGCTCATGTCATAGGAAAAGCAACTGAGGGACTGAAGTGTCGATCAAACCGTTTAAATAACTGTATACATGTAGATGCGTTACAAGATGGTGTGTGTCACTGATTACGTGAGAAAAGTGGGACAGATAGTTCTTTGATGTCATAGAAGTTGTATCGAGCGTCCGTGGCTCAGTTGGTAGAGCGTTTGGCTCCGCATTTGGGAGATCTTGGGGTCCAATACGGGCGACCGGCCATCCTGTGTTTTTTCCAATGCTTTTCCCTGATTACACCACACAAATCCCGGAATGGTACCTTCAACTAAGACACTGGCTGACCACTTCCAGCATTCTTTTTCTTCCCTTGATCTATAGATGCCTAAAGGTCGCAAATAAATTCAAAATGTAAATGCATAGAAGTTGTGGAAGCGAATGCTTTACGCAGATCCGATCCTGAACGTTTTGTATTTGGATAATAGCGACCAACTGTTGCCTGCTTTAATCACAAATTATTTGAACAAATCAATGGAAAATAAGTAAATTAACTATAGAGGTTGTGGAAGCAGGGATGTCCACCATGCACCTTTTCCTTTTCTTGTCAATTAGCTATTTGGATATACAGCTAAAAAAAACTAGCAAACTTCGTATTTTTGGACCATTTTTAATAGCTAATGACTTCGCCCGTATCCCTGCTAAATTTGTAAAATCCGCAAATACCTATATCCCAGTCGGGACTAGAACCCATAAGCTTGAGGACAATGTCTTAACGCGTTAGACCACACGACGACCGCGGTCGGGATATAAAGCTCAAATTATGTTTGTCATTGTGTATGTCTGTTCGTTATATAAACAGAAATCTACACCGTTGGACCAATCTTTGCACAGATTCCTCAGTGGTTCTCAACCGATGTGCCGCGAGAAATGCCAGTAGGTGCATGACCTGAAAAAGATTGGTCGACACTCTGTACTGATTGGACATCAGCAAACTGTTAAGAATCCTCCGGAAATGTTTGAGCATGAAAAGCGGAGGCGGTTCTGGTGAGTGGTGACTACTAGCACCCCTAGCAGAGAAGCTCTCTATTGTCTTGTGTGCTGTGAAACCAAAAAGGTTGACTGACTATCACTGCTAGCTATGGCAGATTAAATCTGGCCCTAAAATTTCTATTATAGATGTATTTTGATTACCCGAGTCATTCATCTAACGTATGAAGTTGTTCAAGTATTACGTAAGCATACAATGTAGAGGGGGCTCATGCTCCGCTTATTTTTGCTAGGCATCGAACTTGCTAGGGAGAGTTTCTGTTATTTTTACTTCAAAATTGGGGAGGGGGTCTAAAATGACTAAAAAAATATGCTTATCTAACGCAAAAAAAAAAAAAAAAAATGTAACGGTTTCAGCTCTCTAATAGAACTTTCCTCAAACTAACTGTGAATCTGATAACTGATATTAACCAGGAGGTTGTGGTGGTGTATTTATGCGATTTTTGGTTTTGTAGTATGAGTATTTTTAAGATTTGTTCATTTTAATTGCATAAAAATCCAGTGTAAGTTTGATCTCCCAGGGTGTCTAAACTCAATCCGTTCATGAATATTTTCAGTTGTGGGGAGTTTATTATTATTATTATTATTATTTCAGTCCAAGGAAGGCTTACTTAAAGCTGAAACTGTTGTATTTATTTATTTGTCTATGCTTTAAGTATTTAGCCTTGTCAGCATTTTATACATAACTCAGTAAACAGCGTAAAAAAAAAAAACTTAACACAAAGTAAACAAAACATATACGTATTTGATCGTTCGATAAACCACAAGGTAATATAATGTACTATTAAAATCATGTAGTTTTGCTTACATTGACGCAATAATACGTTCGTAACAAATCAAACAATACTTTCTACTGACATTTATCGCAATATACGACAAAGACCTAAATTCCAATTAAAAGCATCGAATTCAATTTACCCATTTAAAAGCGAAGAACTGAACAGACGAAAAGAAATAAATCTGAGTAGGAAAAAAAGTCCTTGGCTAGACAGGATTGCATTCCAGAATAAAACAGACAGGTTTAGAAAGAACAAAAAGCTATGTGTAAGTCTGTCTTGAATGTTGTACGTAAATTTACCCCACCATCTTCTACTTAATTGCCTGATGTAAATAAATTCATTAAAGTTAAATTAAGGAAACACGTTTTCGCATCCTCCTCCCCGTCCCTTCTCCTATTCTTTATCCATCGGAAATCCCCTTGCGAACTTACTCAGCGATTCTGTACAACAACAGTTCTCACTGTTCATATTACGCCAAAAGAACGACCTAGCACTTTGTTCATCGTCGCGGTAACAAACATCTGCAATCGGATTCTAATACTATAACTATTAATTTATTGAATTTATTTAAGTCCTTTAGGCATCTGAGGCTCACGCCGAGATAGGGTGAAGAAGAGGATTGTGGAAGATAGATGGCAACAAGGCCTATTTTGTAGGTACCATGCCAGCATTTGTCTGGTGTGACTGAGGAAAAATTCTGAGAAAATCTCAGTAGGATGGGCGGTCGTTGAGATAGTTCACAGGACCTCCAGAGTGCTATTCGTGTACAGCAGAAAAATGGGTTTTGCGATTTTAACGCTTAATTAATGTAATACTAATCATCACCTATATATCTAGTAGTTTATTTTATTTATTTATTTCATCGACACAACAGGCCTTAATGCCTATTTATAGCGTCTACAGTAATTGTTACATTGTTTTATTTAATAACACAAATAATAGAACATCTATACCCTTTTTCTTGTCCAAAAAGTTTCTTTTTCTTTCTCTTTCTCATTTTTTTTTATTACAATATATTCTGTATCAATCTTTTGTACAGTTCTTCCGAATTTCCAAATAGGTCCAAATTTGTACAATTCTTACCTATTGCATTATAAGTAGCACTAGTTCTCCATGTAGGTGACATATTTAATACGTTTGTACGAGCTTTTCTGCAGTAGAATAGGCCACTATTTCCCTCGCGCGTTCTGAGGGATGGGACCTTAATAATTATTTTTTCTATTAATTCGGTACAGTCTATATTATTGTGCAAAAGTCTGTACAAGAAGAGTAGGTCGTTTAATGTTCGTCTTTGATCAAGTTTCTGAAATTTAAAATTATCGATTAAATTATTGTAAGATTCGTATTTCGGGTAGAAACCAGTCCGTTTGTATGTGAGAAAACGTAAAAATTTGCTTTGTAAGTGTTCGATCTTCTGGCAACTAGCTTTCATAGAGGGATTCCATATAAGTGAGGCATATTCAAGTTTGGACCTAACATAGGAATAGTAAAGAGTTTTCAAAGTGCTATCATTTGCAAATTCTTTGGTTGTCCTAACAAGAAATCCTAGGTTTCTATATGCATCATTGGTCATATTTACCACATGTGGCGAAACGGTTAGTTTACTATCGAATGTAACACCTAAATCTTTAATTGTATCCAATTTTTTTAAGCTTATTCCATTGATCGAGTAAGTGAAATCGTAAGTTTTTTCCCGTCTGCTATAGGTCATTGCTTTACACTTACCAATATTTATTTCAAGTCTATTCCTAGAACACCATTTCAGTATACTGGTCAAATCCTGTTGAAGCAGTAGACAGTCATCCAATGACTTTACATTGACAAATATTTTTAAGTCGTCTGCAAACAACAGCTTACGAGAATTTTGAATATAGTGTGGTAAGTCATTAATAAATAATAAAAACAGAAGAGGACCAAGATTAGATCCCTGAGGAACACCGGAACCGACATAAAAGCAATTGGTTTTATATTCTTTATATAGAACGGATTGTCTACGGTTACTTAAATAAGACTTGAAGAAATGGATCATAGAAGGACTAAAACTGAATGTGGAAAGCTTTTGAATTAGTATATTATGGTCTACAGTAGTTGATTTGGGAAGGGTTTCACGGGCTTCTGGAGGGATCAAAGATGTGTTTGGGAATGAAATGTATATTAAATATACACAATTACGCCTAAAATTATACTCATTCTGGGTAAAACTGATCTTTTGGAGGATTCAGACCCCCTCTCCTCTAAATACGTCCCAACTAATCATGAATTTAATTGAAGTTTTGAATCACCTTATCTTGAGTTTAGCAATTTTTCGAGATATCGACTTAACATGCATTTTGTCTTAGTTACTGCCCCCCTCTATAGGACTGTACCACAGCCTGAAAACGAGATTCTTGTACGCCATTTTGAAGCTAAGTGAGAATACCCGAACCGGAAATGACACCAACGAGGGGCGCTCTCCTCCTCTCCCTTTTTTTTCGTGGGATAAAGGAAAGTTGAGGACTTGCTAAAGCACTGAGTTGTCAAGAGCACATAAAAGTATTTAATAACATCACGTGGCTATTTACAGCAGGAGTTCCCTAAAAACTAATGTCGTAATTTGCTCCTATTTCAGTATACCCATGTAGTGACTGCCTTAGTTAGGATTGCAGAACTCAGGGTTGAACACACCACCACAATTGGTCGAATTTTTGAAATTTTATTTCGGTTCCAGTGCAGAAAAATCTGGTTGGTTCATGCCGTAACCGAAATATAAAGGTATTTGGGTGAACCTGTAACAGCAATTCCTGTCGCTGGTACACTCAACTCATCTATACTTGGACGGATGTTCACAATTCGATTTTTTTTTTCTTTCGATGATTCTAATATGTGGCTTGTTCGGGCGGGTTGCACTGCTTGAACTAGTGGGTGGTGCATCTTGCACCTCAACTGTTCCAATGGCTGGTGCGAGTGGAAGCAGTGTAAACCAGTGCGGGCACTTTCTGCTCCCTGCTCGAGATGATAATTGACAATCGTGCTGCGTTCTCAGTGTATGTGTGAGAGACAAGAGATTGTAGATGGTGTAACGTGCTAGCAGAATGAAACAAGTACCTGCTCATTTGAGCGAGAGCTGCACGAGATTGCACGAACATACACTGTGACGTCACATTCATTAACACAGTTCTGTACTACACACTTCCAGTGCAGATAGTGCAACTTCGAGCAGATCGCCCGAACAAACCTCACGGCCTTCACCTGCAAATCAATTCCTTTGATTAACAGAGCATTTAATGGCTTGACCTGCAAGACACCTTCGATTTAACAAAGATATCATGTGGTCAGTACAACAAATATCCAGCGTTGTTCTATCTGGCTCCGCTATTTCTTAACTATTCAATCAATTGGCTTTACGATGCTGGGTCAACAATGAAATTGGAAAACTTCGCCGAATTTGGATTTATTTATCTTGGGAAGGAATCCGTCAGGTATCATCGCGGTTTTGCCTGGTATGACTAAGGAAACCCCTGGGAAACCTCCATCAAGATGGTAATCCGTTGGTATCAAACCCAGGACTTCCCGAATGCAAAGCTAACGCTCTACCAACTGAACTATGGCCACTCGGCAGGGTGAGGAAATCATTCAGTACGTGCCTACGTCTCAGTATTCTTTTCTCTCTCTTTTTTTTTCGACTCAGATTCTTGTACATGACCTTCGTTGGGAAGTCTCTGGTCAAAAATTGGACGTTGTAAAAAGAAGAAACAGTGTAGACTTCTTAATTTTAATTGATATTCGAAAGAAGAAAATTTGCCGTTGGTTATATTCGTAGCTAGATTGTGTCAGGCGATGGCATTGGGGAGATTCCTTTGGCGCTGTCTGACCGCAGGCATTTTACCCTCATTTTTTCTTCATCCGTGCTTCCACAAGTTTTGGAAGAGAGAGACGATGGGTTGGCGCCAATCGTTTCCCACGACATGTGCTCTTCAAGAATGCCAGACGCGGCTTCCTTCAGGCCATGCCTCACGCGATGTTTATAATTTGTCCATCAGATTTAGGAGACGCTTCAATGAATTCTGATTTTTACTACCTACAAAAGGATACATGTTGTTCTAATCAAGGAATTTCAGATCTGCTAAATATTGAGATCAGTTGAACCACAAAGTAAATGCGTATTTGTTTTGTGGTTGAACGTGTCCCATTTTCGAGACTGGATTGGCTTCAGAAAAGATTTTCCTGGTTCTTGAATGGTCAAAGTCAAAGTATTTCCAATTACGGTATGAGCCTTTAATTTCGCAAATTCTAAGAACGTCGAGGCTCTTAAATGGTTAATCAGGTATTTTCAATTTGGGTTCGATTCCAGTTTAGGATAAGCATAACCCTTTTATTTCGCAACTTCTAGTGAGATCGTTCGTGGCTCTTCAACGGTTAATTCAAGTAGTTCCAATTTGTGTTCTGTTTCAGTTTAGGGTAAGCATGACCTTTTCATTTCGCAGCGAGATACTCCCAGTGAGATCGTTCGTGGCTCTTGAATGGTGAAATGAAAGATTTCCTATTTGGGTTCTATTACAGATTAGGGTAAGCACGAATCTTTAATTTCGCTACTTCTTCCATTTTTTCTTGCTTCAGATTCTTTACATCAGACAAGTCGAGATCAATGTGCGAACTACCGTAGAGATGGAGGAAAATCAGCCCTTGCGTCGTACGTACACGCGTGTAAAATGTATAAAATATATCTCATTTCGTTATTTAATCAATAAGATTTCATCCCGCCCCCTGTAAAAATTCCTTAATTCGCACACTGGCTGAAATCAATGACTGGTATTAATAAGGTTTGGTTAAATTACATTAGGATTGATAATGTTCGGTTAGTTTGACCGTGCAAACTATAAACTAATTTGCTCTCCAATTTTGCATGTAAAAAAGAGAAAGATATTCACTGTGCGATGCGCGGGGAATGTGGAGGTAGCGCTGCACATATTCTCGACCAATGGCACGAAGTGAGGTGGGGTGGTCTGTCCCTCACTCGACCGCCTTTACCTCCCACCAAGGACACTCTGGTACTTAATTTAATAGGAGTCTGAGTGCACCTCAGAACGCCAGGCATAGGAGCACTAAAGAAAAGTCTCCAACTTTTTACCTGGAATTTGAACCCGGGCCACCCGATTCGTAGTCAGACGCGCTACCGCTTGAGCTGCGGCCACAAAATCTGCGGAATTCAAAAGGCAGTGTGGATTTCTGCGAATACCTTGCGAGTCTATTTTAACAATAAAAGGTGCATAAATACGGGGAAATACAAGTACGATTTAAAACTCGGAAACAAATGCGTGTTTCCTTTCACAAGTAGGGAATAGCCAAACAGAAATCCAGCAAAACCATTTGTGGAAGTATGTGATGGGAAACCAGTAAATAATGGCCATAACACCAACATTACATCCCTGACACTGAGTCACAGAAGAGTAAGCGAGCGCGACACGTGCCTCGGAAAAAATGTCACATTCTTAAAAAAACAACAAAAAAAGTTTTGTGTGTGCATAGAATAGAATGCAAGGAACAAAGATCGCCCACAGCACTGTCAAGGTTACAATAACATTAGTGTCTACAAGAAATGCCATCTATTTTGCACATCATTTCCACGGAAAATCGTTAGGCCTAAATGGAAGCTAAATTTCCTCTAAGCATAGAAAACAACACTGCATCGGAATATTCGTGCAAGACTGCATTTTATACGGGTATATGTGGAATACTAAACAGTATTAACATTGATTAAACGGAGACTTACATACATTTTGCTAGCATGTTAAAAATAACTTGCATTAGCCGCTTAACTACTACAATGAAAGCTGACTTCGAAATCAGTTTTGGTAGGACGGGAAGTAGGTTCGAATTCTCCCCACACCGTACATCGCAAAGGTTTCCCACTCAGTACCACCAGATGAATGTCCGAATGGTACACAGATGCCCTGACCTTTACCTTCCCTAAAAGACATGCTCGCCGAGGAACGTCGTCTTTCACACACAGAAAAATCGATCCATAAACTTTTAACTAAACAGGTCCAGTTGAGGGTTTTCTGGTACCGTCAACAAAACATCTAGCTGGTACTACAAACTGTACAAGAGCCAACTTGTATGGGACATGCAGCGAAACACAAATGGTAAAAAGGGTTCTGGTTAACGAAACTAAACCTAGAGTAACAGACTGAACAATATAGTACCAAGAACTGAACAATGTTTGGTTGAACTCCAACAAAACATGTCTGATGCCAGTTACTATGTATTATGCAAACTGTTACTAAACATTAACAGTAACAGGCACCAAATGCGTAATGAGGAGAACGTAACTGGGCGGTTACAATAACATTGCAGTCATACAACCAGTGGAAAGTATATTCACTGAATGTCTTGGAAACTGGCAATCAGTTTGTATGAGAATGTAATCGACCCGAACAGTAAAGTAAACCGCCTGTAAACGTCATTATGATACTCTTGAGGTGTCTCACTTCTGTAAAACCACGAATCAGTATTCTTCTTAGCTCTATTCTAACACAGCATCAATTAATAAAATTTCCACGTTTCGAATAATTGAAGTCTATACATAAATTTCTTTACTCCATAAACTGTTTCCGTAATATAAAAAAAGGACTAGTAAAATGTCCTCCGTTCAACAGAAGAAACGGTGTAACAGGGGTGGACAACAAATAAACAGGGGTGAAGGTCGTGAGTTTGAACCCCACTTCAGACCTCTCTCTTTTTCGCTAGTCAATACTGTTTTACTATATGCGTCCAGTAACAGGGACTATAACGTCTGGTACACTGCGTACTGAACGTATTGTTCCGTTCACTAAATACCTTTAACTAAATATGTTCAGTTGCTATAGCCGAACGTTCGGCAGGTTCATCTGGAACTGAACATTTGACTGCAACTGAACGTTCAGTGATATTTTTCTGTGTGCATACAGATTATAATATGTGCAGCCATGGCAACTTCTGGAGAAGAAGCAAGCGGATAAGTTTTTTTAGAGTGTGATTTTTTTTTAGCTCTGCTCCATTCCAGTTTAGGGGAAGTGTGGCTCTTCTTATACGCGTAATTTTTCGCCGATTCTCTTTAAAGACTTGTCAGCTAATGTTAAGGTTAGTTTACGGTATTAGATTTACATTGAATTCACTCTGTTAGGTAGGTTACGTTGTTTGACCATTTTTGTTCCGTTTTCTGATATCAACATGTAGCCGGTAGCGGCCATCCACAATTATATGTGAAGAAATAATTGGTATCTTGATGAGTGGGAACGAATCCAGTCTAGGGCAATGACGATCAAACTAACTGTACTTAACCTAATCAGAAACAATAATTTCTTCGTAAACATCGTCCAGACCCCTTTGAGGGAAGGTGTTACCTCCAAAATTCTCGAGCGCACCCCCCGAACTTAAAATTTACGATCAAAAATCTATAGAAACCGTTTAAATTCCATTCACACGTTACACCCTCCCAATTTTGACTTTACGCCCCCACCCCCAAATTGAAAAATCTTGCGGAATCCCTGATTGCAGCAATGATGAAGTAGGCCTTCTCCAGTCCACCTCCGTAACTATAGTTTGACCAAGATGACTCGATCGCTGGAAGCAATGTAAATAAATGGACTTATAGCATGCACAAAGACGCACCCTTTTCTTGAATTCTATGGCAGCATTACTAGTGCTCATGTGCAATAAAGAGGATTAGTTTCAATCCACTAATTTATCGTCCTATCAACCCGTGGTCCAGGGGTGACGAGCACTGAATTGAATTGAATAAATTGAATTGAATTGAACTGACTTCAGAGGTGGCGGGGTTGTGGCTCTGATCACACCAACCATCCTGACAACCTTTTCCCAGGATTTTCCTTAGCTCCACCAGGCGAATGCCGTGATGATACTTCAGTAGAGACCCTGGAGAGAAGAGTGCTCGCTTAGGAGCGTCATTCCTCCAATTTATGACAGACTTAGGCCATAGCTGTTACTTCAATTAACAATTAAGAGCTCAAGTGAAAAAAAAATGGGTAAATAACGCAGCCCTCAATTATTGAATCGTATGTTTTAAAAGAATCAGTTCACACTTGTCCTTTTAAAAATATAGAATTCAATTGTAAATTCAACACAGTTTCAATCTAGAGGCACTGCTCCCTATTTGAGTGTCGCAAATAATCCCTTACAAATTGAAAATCTTGGACAAATAGTTGGACATCAAACTCATGCAGTGTGTATACATCTCGACAGTTACTGCCTGGAATTTTCCACAATTTCTGAAAATGCCTCTTAGTATCATCACTTACTATTAAATAGTTCTTAGCTTTAGAATTAAGGTAAAAACTAAATTATTCCGTTCAAATTTACAAACAGAAAGTACAGTCATTTATGAGCTCAACAACTATTTACTCTTTCTTGTAATTCATCTACAATCAGAGTCGAATTTAATGCAAGGCGGATGGGGCAACTGCCCCAGGCACTCACATGAGAGAAGAACTCCACAAAATGTCAATTTCTATTTTTTTTCTTTGATATAAAGCAAACGACAATAGTATTTAATCCTTGGAGATTCTAGCAAATTATTTTACAATAAAGTTGATATATTTTAGAATATTTATATCATTTTAGATTTATTGTAGTTGGTTTATTCCTGGGGTGGAAGTTAATCTGTCAGATTCATGAATTCATTAAAGCGTTGAATTAATTAATTGTTGAGTTATGATTTTTCTTCTTGTTGGGATTAGGGTAGGCTAATTGCTTTACATTTACACCCAGAAAACTGAATTTATCTACTAAAGAGGCAGTGTTCGATTTACCAGGGGGAATGCGGTGGATTTTCCCTGGTGCGTGAGAATTTCATCCCCGGTTGTTGATTCCGAATATCATCCCCGGTTGTTGATTCCGAATATCATCCCAACCAGGGATAAAATCTTTGTATTTCGACTCAAATAAGTTGAGTATGTTGAAACTTACCATGCAACCACTAGCTTTAGTATGCACCCTTCATAGTTTATAACAAATCGAACACTGACTAGAGGCCCTACACTTTGATCGCCCCGGGGCCCCTACAACTGTAAATGTCACCCTGTCTACTATAATTAAATGGAATATGTGGGACATGTATATGGAGTGCACCTGTAATGAATATCATCCATGATAGTGGATGTCATCAGACAAGGCGATGCACTGAGCAATTCGAGTTTCTGAAGTGACAGATGACTAGATTTTGTGTAAATCAAACAACAACAACAAAAAAAAAATATTAGTTGCATTGTTGTAAGTACAGTCAAACTAAATTAACCTAACGCATCTGATGCAAGAACGTAATAGTACAACGCAAAGAACTCCTCAAGAAACTATGCCTACCCTAAACTGGAATAGAATCTATTTCAACTTGTGATATGATTGATCCATTTATTATTATTATTATTGGTAAGTTGCGAAGAAGGTAGAATATGATTTTCCTTAGTCAGAATAGAATGTGATACAAAAACAATAATACTAAAAAAATCAGCGATGTTCAGCATTTGAGCGCCCACTAACAGATGAGTGAGTGACCATTTCGAAATTACTACTTCTGGATCGAAAGAACGTATTATATGAAGAATACTTGTTTACTTACTGTATTCTCCTTGGAATCTGCAGGCAGCATAAGCCAGAAGATTGACAGCCATTCCGAAACAACACTCTTGTGGCCTAAATGGCAGTGTCCTCACCACCTCCGGCGTCCGTCGCTGCAGATGAACGCCGCGGACCACGGGAGAGTAGAGAAGCAATAAATGCACTCACTTAACAACCAGAACACCTGACAGAGCATTCAGCAACCATATATGCACTGTTGCCTCTCTTTTTTCTCTTCGTTTTTGTATGCACTCACATCACATCATGCAAAACTACACAAGAACAACAACAGCACAAGATAGATCCAACAGCAAAGGCTCAACCAAACCAGTGTGGTGATCGTTTTCTGGGAATAAGCAACTCGCTGGGAGCCAACCAAGTGCGGCGACCCTCGGGCGATAGTGAGCTCGACTCCCGAGCAAGAAGGAAGCCTCGTTGGTTCGGTCGTAGGGATGAGATGGATGCACTTGGCAGCTCGCTTCCTTCCTTGGCCTTCAACACTTTTCGGCCGACTCACCCAACGAGAGCCTTCCCCCACCCCACTCCACCTGCTCCCAAGAAATCTCGACTCTAGTGTTGCCAACGGCGGGCGGCCAGAAAACGCAGGAGGAAAGGAAAGAAACGAAGGATTTGGAACATTCCATGAGGGAATACAGACCTAATTGCATTTTGCCTCCCATTATATAAATACTGGGAATCTGGGATCACTGATTTTGCTTGCTACACTCCAAATTATGGCAGGGTTACCAAATTATTTTGTCGTGAGGAGGTCGCTTTAGCTAAAAAAAGAACAAACTGCTAATGCATTTATGTTTCGCTAAAGAAACATTATCGAACAAGAGCATTATGTTCAATTCAGTGGCGGACCCTGAGAGCCCACGCCCCCTCCAGAGAAGATACTGTATCTTTTTTCGCATTATTTCAACAATTTATCTAAGAACGAGCTTCGATTTGTTTCTGGACAAATCCAATGAATCTAGAGTATCATTATTTGGGGATGCCGGTGCCATATTCCATGATAAAAATTAACAATATATGGAGAAATATGATAAATTTCTACATAAAAAAATCACTTAGGGGAAATTATAGAAAATGTTTCTGATCTATCCCACTTGCGCCTCCCCTCCTTCACAAAAATCCTAGATCTGCTACTCTTTCTTTCAATTTTTACGTTAGCTGAAACTTTATTATTTACGTACGCTTTACTGTTTTTATGATACCACCCCATCAAGTATTAAAATGTTTTGAAAATGAGAATTAGTTAACGCTATGAACCATTTACTTGATATTTCGTAAACAAATATTTTATTCAAGTTAAATCTAGCAATATAAAAACAGGTATATGTATCCAACCTATTAGCATATTAGAGTGTATTACGGCTATCATATATAGTAGTCATGTTTACAAAGTATATGAACAAAACAGTTTATAATCAATACAGATATAAAAAAAATAGTTATTGTTAAAGACAAAAAGGAAATTAAACCAACTACAAGAGTAAGAAGGGGCTCCATAGTGTAGTGGTTAGAGCGTTGGACTCATGTCCGCGTGGTCCCGGGTTCAATCCCCGGCTGGAGTCCCACTTTTCGTCGTCCACCCAGCGTCGTAAGGCAAACTGGGGAATGACGTGAATAAAGACGTGACGGACACTCGGTCTAGACACCCTAATACGCCTGTTCGTGGCCAGGTGACGCGCAGTGCTGACCAAATTGCCGTCACCCTAGTGGACGCAGTTCCACTAACCGCGGACAGATGACGTTGGGGCAGGATCAGGACCTATCGGTCTGTAACGCCTGTGGTTATTATTATTTTACAAGTCTTAGAAGAACTCGTTGGACCGAGAGGTTAGCGCTCTTGCTTTCTGTGCGCGTATTCACGGGTTCAGTTCACGCCGAGTCGGAGTTCATTTGAATGGAGTGATTCGGGCTCACTGTATCAAAAACTGTAGGTCCCGTTCTTAGAAGCTCCCATGCTTGTTTAGAACGTTAATAACAATTCACTTACTCCAACTGTTAGACATCACTGAAGATAAGTAACTAAATACTGCATCTATGACTACTACACTTTTGGTTCTGTCGATAAGTCTGGATCAAAAATCTGAACAACTGAGACAATGATTCCTTCTTCTGACTCAATGAACAGCTAATTTATTGTGTCAGTTGGTTGAGCATCAACTTAAAATAAAACTTTTTCAATTCCCAAATTGAGCCCGGGAATAGCAAATATTTTTAAATACTCTAGATTTGTTTAACATGGCCACTAGAAAAAGGACATTTCAATTTATTTTCATTTTTAGGTGGGGAGGGCATGATAACAAGATTCAATAACGAGGATGGTTGTTAACTCTTTTTCTAGATTTATTAAATTTAATAAATTTTAATACATTTATTTCTTTATTGCTTCAGATAATTAGGTTATACGCTACCTAAGATTAGTTTAGGCTTGGTTAAATCACCTTAGATAAGGTTAGTTTGACCGTGTTTTTTTAACTGTATTTGCTCCGATTCTGTCATATGGTTCTTAGAATTCCTTAGAATATTTCTATTATTATTATTATTTTGCCTTGTTAGTAGCTAATACAGAGCAGCTAACAGGCTTATCATTTTTCCGTGAACTTACTTAAATTCCGTTCCTCTAATTCTTTTAAGAAAAGAAATAGTTTAAAATGGATGTCTTGGAAAGGTTGTTCAGAGCGTTCTCGAACGATATTCCCCTTCTCCCACACATGAAGTAGTAAATCCCGCTCTACCTTATATTTAGACTTTTTTATACATGGTTTAGCCAATTAGCCTCTTTATATTTAACTACATTTTTAGCAACAACGAAATTTAAGTTATAAAATTATTGTGGACCCTGTATGTATATAAAGAACTTACGCTACATTAAGTTAAATCATAGATTCCCAACCATTTTCATCTAGAGTCCCCTGCACAAAAAAAAAGTGTAAGACTGTTACCATACGAACAGTGTGGACGTTAGTGCCTCAGTTCGTGAGGCGCTCACCTCTGGTGCGTAAGGTCGTCGGTTTGATCCCTGCCCATGTCATATGGGCTTTGTGGTGGACAAATATCGTGTGCGTGGGTTTTCTCGGGGTGCTCCCGCTTCCTCCCACTTTCTTCATTTCACCAATTCATCCCATCATCATCCATTCGGCCTGACTGAGGCACAGTTGCCTAAAGGCATTATTTGAAAATTCAAATTCAATGTTATCAACCGTAGAAACGAAGTCTACCGATTTTGTGTGTCTTTTTCATTTATCAGTTTTGCTTTTTATTTTAGTATCCTGATGCGCCTCCCAGGTTGGAAACCACTGAGTAAATGTCTGTATTTATGTGAAGGAACAAACAACGCATCAATTCATATCGAAGTGCAAAATAAAGAAGAAAACAACATTCAGAATACGACAAGGTCCAGTCCAATAATGAGAGTCATACATATCCTGTGTTTCGATAACCTGTCCATCTCTTGTGTAGGTTGGGTTGTATAGCGTTCCAGGATAATTGGCGTGGTAATAAAGCAATGCTTCTGGACATCTAAAGCATCTGGATGTCTCTAACCTTTTTCATCAGCGGACCTGACTGGTTAAGAAGGAACAGGGCTAGGACCATATTAAACAGGATCATCTCAGAATTAATATAGTATAGAAATACAGTGACAGGAAATTATCTGAATTCAGAGTATTTGAAAATAAAGACCAAATTACTTGTGTTTAATTTATTTTGTTTTAGATCCAATGTAGAATATAGTTTCTGTTATTTAAGAGTTATTTTAGGGTCATTGAAGATCGCAACGTGTTAGTTACGATTTGACTGTTCTCGTTGCTTGTTAAATATTTTAAGTGAAAAATATTATTATGCGTTATAAAACAAAGAAATAGTTTGGATAATGGCAAGGGTAAGGAATACTATCTAACGGAGCACAGACAAGTTACATTAGCATGGAACAGTTATTTATTAGTAGCCACATTAGTAATAATAACAGTTAGTTATTATTAGTATAATAAGTACAAGTCGCTTCCGTAGGGCGTGATAAGCAAAAAATCCATGTTTATCCGTGCCTTTCTGAAGGATCATAATATACTCAGCCAATGCGGATCTCGAATGGAGATTTGGTAGATTAAAATACAATCACAAAAAAAAATAAAATACAAGCACAGACACACAGAACGTTGCAATTTGGATGTCCCATTGTTAGAACCCCATCTACAACCAATGGAAGGCAACAGCAAACCATCATCGGTTCACCTTCTGCACGGAACTTTCGATCATAAAGTTTGATGCAGACATAACACCACTCATCCTAAAAGCTGACGTATTTTACAGGTACATGTGCTCATTTACCTGCCAGTTTCTGTTCATATAAATATTTTGTCCTGCTCGTAAATTAATCCAAATTCTTAGAACAACTTAAAGATACTACAGATAATAATGGAATTTTGTCAAGCATATGGAAGACCAAAATACTAAGAGAAGAAAAACGCCTTGTAACGAAAATCTCCTGAGTCTAGTCTATCTTTTACACCTCTTGCATCTGAAGTTCTTTCCGAGGGAGAGAGAGAGAGAGAGAGAGGAGGGGTTTAAGAAGATCAAAAAGTAACAAAAGCCAGAAACAGGTTGCAGATAAGAAAGAGGTTCACAATGTATAGAGTTTTAAAATAAATTCAAACTACAGAAAAACCTTTTGTTCATAGCTCACACTACGTGCCTAGCACGGATTAGGAAGAAAAATAACGTAGGTCTTGTTTCTACACACACAATATTTCAATCTTCTTATTATTTCTTTATGAAAGTGATATTACACTTTACGCAGGTTTTAAAAGTTTCTAGTAATCAATTTTGAATTCCGTTTCTACGTTGGACAGTTTCCGTTTTAAACAATCTATTCTAGGAAGAAAATATACATGATCAGCTGGGACTATAGTAAATTTCCAATTTTGGCAATCAAGTGTCCGCCTCACACAAGTTTTACTGTACCAGTTTGATAAAACTTACTGTCGTTTGTCTGGCAGTGTCTCGCCTCTGATTACAACATTTCGATAAGTCTTCCCACAGGCAAGTGGAGTCCTTGATTAACTGTAGTAGACCTACACGTGCTTGTGTACACTGTTTAGAAATCATTAGCAAGCACACTTAAGATTCAAATGAACCATTTAAAAAAGTCATTTTGATTATTATTTGAACATCCTACGGACGTTTCGTGCTAACCATGTCTTCCAAATGGTATTTGTTTGTGATTCCTTTCGGTCCTGTTCTGAATCGTGTGAGGTGAGAATAGAATTACTTCGTGACCCAACAACGGTCACTCAAATTAAGCTTGGGCGTGTTATCTATCACAGTAATGTTCTCTTTCAAGGGTACCGCCCCCGCATCTTGTCTTTTTCCTTCTTCTCATACCTCTCTTCCTGGCCCCTGTTTGATATTTTCTGTTTATTCATTGCTACCTAATGAAGTGGTGTGCTAACCATATACTCTCGTAGTGTGTGCGCATTTACGGTTTGTGAACTGTCTCTTTCAGTTGACACATACTTACATATTATATATACTGTACTTTCCACTTCTTCGCATAGTTATTCTAGTATTTAACATCTAGGCCTAATTTGTGTTGGAGTTTATTTGATTCATTAATATGTTCACTAAACAGGCGGAACTAATGATGATGATTGAGTAACGAAGGGAAATTACAGTGCCGGTTAAGGATAGTCATTTTCAGGGAAGATATGCCGTCGACTTCCGAAAAATTATAAATTACTTGACCACTTTTCTGTATCTTGTTTAGATACAAGTTTATTGTTTAGCATTTCTTACCTTGATAAATTTTACGTTTTCCGCTTTTTTCTTTTTTTTTCGTTTTTTGATTTTCCAAAATTCTACCACCATACGCAGATATAACAAGAAAGCTATGTATAATATATATCAACTTGTCTCTGCGAATTGTTTTCTCTATGCTGAATGCATTATACACATTATAATTTCAGTTCTTCAGCTAGTACTAAATTTACTTGGAAGAGACAGAGGCGGCTCTACACAGGAAAGCAATGACAAATCACTTACGGTTCACCTCGCCTCGAGAACTTCGAATCATAAACTTAATCCCGGACACAGGGACGTACGCAGACTGTGTCCTGTGGGTCCGCCCCTCCCGAATTTCAGAATTTTTGTGAAATTAGAATCGTTTTCTTATGTATTGTACGTAAATTTTACACCCAGAGAGACCTCGGACTCCCTTAAAGGTGCTGGACCCCCCTCTCCCACGAAACCAACTTCTGAGTACGTGCCTGTCCTGACGGAACACCAAATACAATCATATGCAAACACCCTGTTTAATAATTAAGTAATTAGCACCAATAGTGTTGAATCAAATACAAAATATATTATCATACTTGTGTCCAGACACTTTTTGGATACCGGTACCAGAAGAGTTTTCCATACAACCTTTAAGCTATGTTTAATAATGATTCGGCAACAGCGATGCCAACAGCCAAATGTTGACATATTCAACTACCATGGTTGGTGCCCATGTCACTTTACTTGTATAATAGCCTGAGCCCAAGACGCCTAAAGTCCACAAATAAATTTAAATTCAATTTACCTATATAAACTTTGAAGTATTCCACGGAACATGAAAAGGGGAGAAACCCCTTAGTAGAAACTCACGTTCCTCCAATTTAACTTCTAATTAATATTTAAAAACTTGAAACTAATAAATGACATTGCCAAAGGCATTGGATATGACATGTTGATCCTGTTGAACAATACTAACCCAAATTCCTCGACCGGTGACTGACTGGTAGTGATGGTATCAAGTAACAGCGAACCCTCCCTCCTCAACGGTACATTTTTCTCTAAATTTTAATGAGTAATTAATGATAGTGTTAAGTGCACTAATTGCTTTTTGTTTTCTGTTTCAGTGTACTGAGATGGAGCAGTGAAAGTGAAAGTATTGATGCACGAATTTCACTCTCAATGAAAAATAATTTAGTGGTTATTCTTCTCGTTGTTTGAAACCATTCTGTAACTAATTATATGTTGGCTTAAAAATATTCGTTTGATTTATTAACTTAAAAACAATCTATGTAATAGAAAATAATCACCGTTTAAGGTCACCAGACGGTGAAAAAAAAGCGAAATTAAATTCCTTTAACGGAATAGTCCATAGAGGGTGTGACGCAGGTAGTGGAACGACTCTCACCACAACTCTGTGTATCTCCTCTTTGATATGCAACCAAATTCACACTTAACGAATGCGTGCTGCATACCCTTAAGGATAAGTTTCGTTTTCGGAAAGCGGTACCCATCTAACTACTGAACAGCTTGATCCATAGATGCGTAAAGGCCATAAACAAAATTCAATTCAATCCAATCTAACTACTGAAATATTGATGTGATCAAGGTTTTAAAATGCTTAAAATCTTCATTGTAATGCCTCCATCATCATTAAAATCCTGGTTCGAATTGGTGAAGCCATTCTCATCACGAATACGGATGCAGGTAAAAAAAAACTAACATTCACAGCCTGTTTTTACTTGTTGTTTCACCGACTCATTTGCAAACGAGAAACGTTACTAACGTATCTCGACCTCCATACCCCTTCTGTTCCACGCGTATTTTACAACAGAGATTTTGCCTCCATACCCCTCTATCACCTCCCGAATTCTTCCTACATCCCCTTGATGCCAAAATAATCCACACGAAAAAAACAAACGTCCTACACTTACCATTTACCCTTACAGTTTCGAAGTCCTGACAAAATCCCTGGTTCCAAAATATTTTCTCATGGCAATTGTGCCTATTGTTTACATACCAAACAACATGCAAAACAGAAGTATTTTTCTTTTTATCTGCATGCATAATCGAATAATCAATTAATGTCAAAACCGATGAAAATCTCAACAAAAATGGACAGGAGGGGACAAAATAGAAAATACCCCTTCTCTGAGTACAAAATACATGTTTGTAAGTAAAAAAATAAATCGCAAGATCGGGATGAATGGAGAGGACTTAACTTGCCTTGAAGGACCTGTTGCTTTCGGTAGAACGCTATTGGCGATCCGAAAAATTCCTACAAACTAATATGATGATCCGTTTTGGGTTTGATTTGTTATTTTTGCCCTAATAGAGCACATAGTTTATAAGGACTCGGCCTATAATTAAAGTGGTATTCGAACGGACTACGGCAAGGTCCAAAAGCGTCCCCTCTCGAACAATGTCTGTTACCACGCTAGGCAAATTATAGAACACCAAAAGATTGATGTTCTGCCCGGGGAGGCTATGACACGATGGTCCCTGGGCAAAGTAAACCGATGGTAGTTTATCTTTATCTTCCATCCGATGAAGATGACGTCACCTGTTGTTTAGAGTGGATTATAAATTTTGTAAATATAGAAGCGAGTCCTGGCAGTGCTCATAGTTTTCATACCCTCTTCCCGCAACTTTCCTCTGGAATAAACATGGAACTTTCTTCAAAATCGCACTGTTTACACCATCTGGATATCAGGCTTTTAAACTTACCTTATGAACGTCAAATAAGCTCGGTCACATCTTGTGCGTTTGTAGTTACGCGTCCAAATAAACGCACAAACACTACAAACACTTTAGCGGTTAGCAACACTATCACACATAAACAAACGTGTAGAACTGTCTTGTTCTTTAGAAAACCTGCACCCTCTACTCAAACAAGACGGCAGACCTCGTTGGACTTTCACCTCCCTCATCCCGCCAAACATTCCATAAGCCGTCGGCCGCTCTGTATGCATATAGGGGAGGGGAAGAGGTGCTGGACAACCACGTACGCACTATAACACATCCATCGTTGATGCACCTGCAACTAAATACACAGCTTCTTCTGTACTAAAGGACTGACGAACAGACAGACTCAGAGGTCGAATATGTTGGCTGTAGCCCTGGGTGTTATTACGATGGCATCTAAATGAGAACAACGACCTTCACACAACACAAACGAATTATAAAACAAAAGAGATTAATACAAAAAGGAACAAAAAGAGTGCTGCGTCACGGGTGAGAGCCCTTTCCCTCTCCCTTCAGAAACTTTTTTTTTAAAGCAACGTGAGAAAGAAGAATGCATCATGGATGGAAAGCTATGTCCTCACGACTCCCGTCAGTTCTACAGGCACGTGAGCACACCACACGCTCAATTTGTTACACATACACAACACACGATGGGGACTATCTTGTCAGCGTGTCACCAGGATCAAAGCAGTGACCGAACAGATGAGCCGACAGACAAGAATATTGCCTAATACCCCGCCCCCTTCCTTCCTGTTAAAACAGAATGTTCAGTTCAATCACTAACAGCTATAGTATAAAATCCATAGATCACATGTCATGCAATGCAATCATCATGGGGGTTTTGCTAAAAGCGACAAGTTCTTTAAGGTAAAGTTCTGCCCCTCCATTTGTCTCGATCATGTCGTTTCCCCACGATACTTCTTCCTCAATAGCTCAAGAAATAAGTCCCCTCCCTCTTCCTTTCATCCCTTCAATGTACAATATCTGTGTTCTCAATGTCCTTCTGTATTATTGTCTCCACCAAGGCACCAATGACCAGGATAGAATCCAATATGAACGTTTATTACTACGGTGACGAACCTGTCAGTTCCATAAGCTATATAGAATCAGTTACTCCTTCCTCGCCTGATTGCGAATCAGAAACGGGCAGATCAAAGTATTTCCGAATTGCAGACGGATTTTGAGGTACAACGGTGCAATCTTGTCAGATGTTACTTGAAGACGGTTTTCTAATTGCGGATAGGTTTGATGAGTTAATGACTTTTGTGTCTGCGTATCGGTGTGCAAAGGAGGGGTTGCAATTGAAGCGTACAGGGAAAGAAAGAGGGTGTCTGTTTCAACATGGTTCTAAATCCTACACACACTCAGGCACACAGATTCTGTCAATCACCGACACCGTTCGGAACTGGCAAGTTCTTATCCCATTTGCCAATGAAATCCGTTGGGATTGTCGTTGCCTTGGCACTTGTCCGCAATTGGGACGGATTTTGACATGTTCTCATCTGGGACGTCAGCTTCTAGAAAATCTCAATTACTTTCACCAATAGATTACTTTCTTATTCCTCATAATTCAGCTACCCACCAATGCGCATTTAGAAGAAATAGGTCCACGTTAGACCAGATCTTCACCATGAGAAAAATCTTGGAGAAGAAATGGGAATACAATGGGACTGTTCATCAGCTATTCACTGATTTTAAGAAAGCTTATGGTTCTATCAAAAGGGAAAAGTTATACAGTATCCTGGGACGATTTAGAATTCCGAAAAAACTTGTTCAACTAGTGAGAATATATCTCAGCGACCCCATAAGCAGAATACGGGTAAGTAATAAATAATATGTCAGATAGTTTCAAGATTCGCAACGGATTGAAATAAGGTGACGCCTTGTCACTGCCTCTGTTTAACTTTGCTTTAGAACATGCGATTTTAAAAATAAGAGAGGACAAAAAGGGACTATCGTTGAATTGCTTGAATCAACTGTTGGTGAACGCGGATGATGTAGATTTAATAGGGGACGATATAGTTGCATTACAAAGAAACATCGAGGTCTTACTTAGTAGAAGCTTGCGATGAAATAGGTCTACAGGTAAACATAGAGAAAACAAAATACACGATAACAAAAAGAAACACTGCGAATGAAGGAACTAGATACATAAGAATTAAGAATGATAACATAGAGACAGTAAACAAATTTAAATAGTTAGAGGCAGAAATGAGGTAACGGAAGAAATAAAAAGTCGTTTAGTATCGGTCAACACATGTTTATACCGTATTCAGTACAGAAACTCCTACCCTCGCGATTAATATCAAGAAAATTGAAAGTGAAAATATACAAAACTTTTATTACTGACAGTAATACTGTACGGCTGCGAAATTTGGAGTACGACCCTAGCTGGCCCAGCAAATGAACATAAATTTGTATGAGTGTTTGAAAATAAGGTTTTGAGAAAGATATACGGGACGAGATGACTGGAGAATGGAGGAAACTGCATAATGAAGAACTTCAGGGACTGTACGACTCACGCGATGTTGTAAGAAGAATGAAATCGCGATGAGTAAGATAGGCAGGCCATGTAACTCGGACGGGAGAAAAACGAAGACAATATTTCATCTTGGTTGGAAAGCCGGATGAGAAGAGACCGTTGGGAAGACCGAGACGACGTTGGAAGGACAATATTAGAAAGGATCTTCGAGAAGTAAGTGTTTGAGATGAAAACTGGCTTGATCTTGCTCAGGATAGATCCCGATGGCGAACATTTGTTACTACGGCGATGAACTTGCGAGTTCCGTAAGACATAGAGTAAGTAAGTAAATTAAGGATCTATCGCTTCAGCAGAATACAAATGTCGATAATGTTGACAAATGCTCAACACATTTTGCTATTCTTATTCATGATCACATTTCGAAGGAACTTAATTTTCTTTCATCACTTTCAGGCTTCAGCAACAATTGCTGTGAAGCGTTATGTGCCCGCTCGGTCCGTCTGCCGACAACTTTCAACTCGGGAACTACTACGGCTAGGAAGGTGATTGAGGTGTCGTTCGAAAGGTCTCGGCAAGACGAGTTAAAATTAGTTGAGGTTTCGTTGGAAAGGTATCGTCTCAATTTTTTTGAACGCAACATTAATCATATAAATAGTATGTTCGCTGCTGAGGTCTGGCGGTAGCTAATGTGGACAGTCCCACGAATGGGCTCCGCTTCACTTGTTTCCTAAAGGCTACGATTCCGCTCTAAACAGCACGTACAAAATACTTGGTCATCTCTTTGCGCACCGCATATGAGGAAAGTGCTTTCCCTTAGTGAATGCTTCTTTCGCTACCCTCGTCTTTATTTCTTTTTGTACTTAATATTATTATTATTATTTAAATAGGGAGTCGCCGTGGCTCAGTCTGTAGCGCGTTTGACTACAAATCGGGCGGTTCGGGTTCAAACCCTGACCAGAACACTGGAGACTTTTCTCGCACTCTTCCCATGCCTGGCGCTGTGAGGTGCATTCAGTTTATCAAATTTAGTACTTCTGGGCATCTTGGAAAGGCAAAGGCGGTCGAGCATGGGACTGACCACCTTCCCTCACTTCGTACCGTAGGTCGAGAATATGTGAAGCGCTACCTCCACATCCCCCACGTGCCGTTCACAGCGCGTGCGCTTCGCACAGTGGATTCCTTCAACTTTTTTAAAATTATTTTTCAATAAATGTTACTAAAAGTTATTCGGCGTCCATTGGGTGTGCCAAAGAAATAAAATGTAGAGCCGGTTTTCTATTCAAATTGTCAAGATGATTCCCATGGATATATACTTCCAATACGGCACTAAATTCAAGTATTATAATTCGATTCTGAATTTACAATTATGTCACCCAATTTCTTGTTTCAAAGCTATGCAATCAATATTTTCCAAGTTGTTGGCAATACACAAATTAACTGACACATCCTGTAGATAGCTATCCTCGACGTTGAAACAGAATGCAGAGTTCCCTACAATTTATCAACAGCTTTGCTTTTGGGATGTCAGGAGGGTCAAAGAGGCAGAATGACAAAATGAATGAAAATTGTTAAATTATAGTTTAATGTAACTAATGAAATACTGTAAATATATTTAACTTTTTTTTTTCAAAGTTGTTTCTAAAGTTAATGAACGCTACATGGACTCCCATTGGTATATGATGACCCATGTATCAATTACAGAGCCTCCGTGATCCAGTGATCAGCGTTGCGGACATTGGGGCGGTGGGTAGGCATACAGGTTCGAGTCCTGCTAGGGTCATCCTTCATTAACTTTCCAGGAATTCCCTCTCATTCAGCAGGCAAACGACAGAATGGTGCATGCACAAAGACCCATGCTACGTTCCTCATCCCTATTCTAGAGAGTGCTCACTGAGGGACGTCATCTACCCAGCAAGCCAAATGCTGACCAAGACGGCAAATGTTCCGGGATTTTGGTCGGGCCGGCGTCGAGGATAGGTAGAATCAAAACTAGTAGTCGGGAAGTAGATGAGGGATGGTCAGCGTGCAGCCACAAGGGCCATTTTCGGGCCGCTGTCGCTCTCTGACGTGCCAGCATAGAGGCGAAACCCCGACCAATAACCAGCACTTGATGGCGGGAAAAGGATGTGCTCCCGTCCATTGCCTAGGTCGAGAAAAGGCGGCTCCCCGCCCACTTCCTGATAATCGAGAAAAGAGCGGGGCCCCTTCTGGTCGGGAAATAAGCTGGGTCTCACCCACTTCCTGGAGGTCGGGAAAAGGTTGGGGCCAATCCATTTTCCGACCGTTTTAATCCGCAATTTAAGTAACTAAAGTATCGGCATACCGTTGCAAAAGAATTCTGCCGGCAGATCAAAGGAGAACATATTCGACGCATCTCAGCTCAGCTGGAGTGGCGCTGACTTTGTTTTTTGTATCCATTTTGTATTTTCTAATTCACAATTATGAAATGAAATGTCGAAACTTAGAGATTTTATGGATCGTCTTCCATTGGATGCTGAGTATACATGTATAGTTCTTGTAGTAAAATATGAAAAGAGGAAACGTGCTTTACATTTGTTATAAACAAAGGTGCCTCTCTGTGGGATCAGGAACTTATGATTGATTATTATTACTAACTATTGCTCGCAGCGTCACTCGACTCGAAAACCGTCTTTAAGTGTCGGGCTGTATGGTCTAGTGGAGGAAGCACTGAACAGTTATTCTAAGGGTATCGAGTTCGATCCTACCTCAGGTCAGATTTTTTTTTTTTTTTAAATAAATGACATTTTATCTTCTTTCCTACTTTAGAAATAAGCCCTTGTTTTGCTTCTTACAGAACATCAGTGAAATAGGTTAAAGCCAGATTAGCCACACATTTCAAGTTTATAGCCATTTGACCTGGCTTTTGATATGTCAATCAGTCATGACTCACGACTTCTGTTTATATAGAGAGATTATTATTCCCTTTTCAGGATATTATATTATAAATTCAAATTACCTTATTCTCAAAATATTACGAGTACTGATGATTTGTTTTAAGTATGTAGAACATTGACCGAGCCACCGTAACTCAGCGTTGGCGTAGCATTCGGGAGGTCCTGGGTTTAATTCCAGAGGTCACTCATTCTGACTGAGGTTTTTTCAGGGTTTTCCTCAGATGCACCAGGCAAATGCTGGGATGGCACTTTCAGCATAGGGCCTGGCCGATACCTTTCCCTCCCCTATCCCGGCCTAAGCGTTAGATGTCTAAATGTTATAAATAAATTTCAAATTTAGAACATAGACGAAAAATTTTCCATTAGCTGTTCCCTTATACAGAACAAGGCATCATAAATTATTGACTGATTCTGACAGATTGTGCGTTTTTCTTTTCTTCAAACGTTTCATCAACAACTATTATGTAAAATAATTATATTGATATCAAACTTCTATATTTAACAACTTCTTGTTTATCTGTATATCTATCTGCTATGTGTATATTTATATGAATCTTATGACTTAGTGTTGTATTGGCACCATGCTGTTCGTAGCATATTATTAAATATTGCATTATATTATTATTATCACAACAAATGCAGTGATATTTCACGTTCCTAATGAACGGCTAAATAAAAACTTAAAATTCATGCATACTGGGAAACAACGAGTTCAGTGATTCCGCCAACACTCGCCCCCCGTGGGTGGGGTGTTTACCCCCAAAGTCTCGACAACATCCCCCCCAAACTTAAAATTTTTTGCTGTGAAAAAACGACAGAAACCGTACAAAACTATACTTACACCCTTCCAATTTTGACTTTACACCTATAAATTGAAAATCCTGGTGGAAACCCTGATCAAGTTGCAGGTAATAATAGTAGTATAATCACGATACTTTGATGATCATCTGAATGTGGAAAAAGTGACGGTAATCCTGTTGCATAAATATTGGGTTTTGTTGTAGTTGCATTTTCTATGACGATTTGCTTTCAAAAAATTCTTTGTAATGTAGAATAAACATCCACAATTCAGGGATTAACGTCATTCTGTAATGAATATAGTCTTTGTGTTACTACATTCCATGTCTGACTTCCAGAAGTGTCTGATTGACCGAAAATGTTGGGACAGAAGCCTCTGTGGAGCAGTGGTTAAAGCGGCGCACAATCATACACTATAATCGATCAGAAGATGGCAGGTTCGAATCCGATCACCGACAAGTGCAGAAAATTTCAACAGTAGACCTAATTGAAGATGAAAAAAATAAAATAAAAAGTTATAAAAAAGTTAGTTCCTTTTTCTACAACCACGCGTCACCCAGCTCATTAAAATAATTAATTTAACGCAGTAAGAACGGATCGGGAAGAAGGTGGGCGGGCGACAACTTCCCGACTACGAGTCGGCATTTTGATGTCGGCCCGACATTCGCCGACTAAATGCCGACGTCGCCTGGCTTGCTGGGTATAAATTAAACAAGTAAACTAATATTTCAGGCATTCCACACTCGAAACTCTTCTTTAGTGTTTTGTGAACGTACTATGATCTGTGCTTATTTCTAACCTGTTTCCTTGTATAAATGTTAAGAGGTTATAACAAAATATATAGTTTTGAATAGTGTTACAAGCAAGTTAAGCGACATCGGCCCAACGGCAGCATTCGGTCAGCGATAGTTGGACAGATGGGTGGGAGCTGCGCGGGGCTTTGATCCTATCCCGGCAAAACGGTGGACCGACGGCGGCCCGGATCGACCAAAAGCCACTTATGGGTCGATGCCGACCTTCCTCCAACTATTTCCCGACTACTATAATAAACTCAACAACTCCTTACATTTGTCCTCATTCCTGCATTTTCACCATTCAATTAAAGTTGGGGGCGTGTTCCGCTGCAACCACAACTCTGGAAATAGCATCAGTTTCTTTCCCTTTGAGCTGGTGAGAACATCGTCTGCTGCATATACATTGTTGCCATTTTTCAACCTTGTTGTACATCTTTGTTTTTGTTGCTATTGCTTGTTGGAGTCTGAACAACAAGCAGTATTTGAGTTAGGAAAAAAGCAACTTTTGAGGAAAAATAAATATATGTCTGTTCTCTGCTATCGTAGACATGCTTCCGCGCAGGACATTAATGTTCATATCTTGTAGGTCTAGGTGTTAATTTGACAATGTTGGAGTCGAGAGGCTCACGGAGTCATCCAAATCAGATCACGTGGAACTACATGCTATAGTGGAGTTCACGAGTCCTGAAGCTTGAGCTGTAACCAATCGTCGCGCAGAGTGACTAGCATGTAGTTTCACGTGATTTGGTTCGGATGACTCCGTTACTTGCAGCCGAACACCCCAAAGTACGTATATAATAAACTAAGAGGAACACCCCACCAACTTTCATTTCATGGCGGAAAGTCAGGAATGAGGTCAAGCATAAGGACTCGCTGCGGCCACTATAGTCATCCTCCGATACGATTCGTTGAAAGCTCAAGTTTCACGACTCGTTAATTCCATTATAGTTCATCGGGCCGCCATCAGGGTCGGCATTTGGCTTGCTGGGTAAGTACCCAACAAGAAAGAAAAAAGTGGCCGTCGATTTTAATTCGGTTGTGGAGCTGGATTTTTTCGCTGAAGCAAAGGAGAACGAACAGAAACGAAAAAAGTCGCCAAGTTTTAACGCTTACATTTTTGTTAGCGTCGTTTCCCAACACGAAGAATTAAGACGATTTTTTCCCGCCTCAACAACAGTTTCCTTGTTCTTTTTTATGTCAAATTATACTGTAAAGATCAAAAGAGTACGATCGCCACTGTATTTTATTCACAACAGCTCCCCAATTGCATCACGATGCCGCGTTGGCACGCTTCCATACCCTCTCGCTTTGGAAATAAAAATACACTGGCAGAGTCGGAAATCGAACCCACGATCAACAATCAGCGACGATAACCACTAGACCAACCACGATAAATCAATTTGAATGCAAGATTATGGATTTTAAGAAGGCCGCCGTGTTTATAATCTAGAATAATCGTTTGTTTTTTTCATATTGGATTGTCAGGCATTGAATAATGGTTGGTCCAGCCGTTTTTGCCTTATATGGATATTTCCACACTACATTGGTTAACTAAAAATTCCCTATAGCAAGTAGTTGTTCCATCTTTTTACATGTGAGAAATTATTTATAAAAAAAATCGTTGCACGCAACAGCACCTATACATCGATTACAGAATAAATTCTACTGAATATTCACAAGGGATGTAGTAACCATCCTGTTCCGAAAAAGAACCTTCTCGAATTGAAAAATAACTGATAATCAGGACCAACATCAAACAACTTACCAGTCTTGTGAATTTGCACTTAATTAGGCTGTAATTACTAGATTACGCTTGGTTGACGTGGGAACCCACCCAAACTGAAATGTATATTTAAAAGTTTCATCACATTGTGTGTAAAGTCAACTGTTCAAGATGTTCTGCGAATGATAATAATGTATGGCTAGCATGTTTCAAGCTACTTTATGGAAACTTGTCCTCTAAATTTTAAAGTGTTTATCTAATCTCATAATAAGGCTGGCGACTAATAAACATAATTGTTTGTCCTAATCTTTTTATTTATTTACACTCACAGAGTTACGCCCTTTCTTCAGAAACGTGGGATACGTTGAGATGAATGTTATTAAGTTACATTTTTTTCTTTTTTTAGTTTTCGTTTCATTTGTGATCATAGCCGACCGGCCGTGGCTCAGTGGTAGAGCGTTGGTTTAGCATTCGGGAGGTCCTGGGATCAATCCCAACGGTTGACCATCCTGACTGCGGTTTTTCCAGGGATTTTCCTCAGTCATTCCAAGCAAATGGTACCTACAAAATAAGTCCTGGCAGTCTACCTTCCATCATACTCTCCCCGACCCTATCCCGGCCTTAGACTCAGATGCCTCAAATGCTTAAAATAAATTCAAATTAAAAAAATTATGATCACACTCCAGTATCCTAATCCATTGTACTGTTCGCTACACAGCTTAAGTCTTGAATACTCCCGCCTCCACTTTCATAGACTGTCACTAATCAGCTAGCAGAGTACGTTCATCAACAGATGGAACTCGGATGCAAGCTCATTGTGTTGCCACACATCGCAGTCACTGTAGCAAAGAATTACGGAAGTACGTCAGTACAGCATAGGAGAGTGGGATTTTCTCATGTTAAACATGATATGTGGAGTCTGCAACGCCTATAATGAAAGAAAAATATAACCTGGCTTTCTAACCTAACCTTGCATATTTCCGTGAATTGTGTAAAATATTTGAAATTCATATAATGAACAAAATAACATCTAACGTGATTTCTAACCTATTTCCGTGAATTGTATAAAATGTTGAAAATTTAAAACGCAGCAATTATTTTTAGGCACAAACAAGAATGTAAAGAACTTTTTAAAACCGAAGATAAAAAAAAAACATGACCTAGGCGCGAATCTAACCCCGACCTCCCGACGCTCTGCCAACTACGCCAATATGTTATTTCAACATAATATTAGGTTTTTGAGTGGAAAAGATGTTCTTCTAAAAATGAAACAGACATTGATTGAGTTTTCCTTCAGGAATCTGCTAACGTCAAAACAAATACAAAACCTAATGAATAATTAATATTTTTCATTCACAGTTCTGCTTTTTTTTTTCTTTTTAGAAAAAAAAAATAGTTTCCAAACAGTGAAAGAGAGACACAGCTGAAACTTACAGGAACATTGCGTGTTTTGTAACAATATACATTTCTTGCGTGCTTCCGTAGGCTCAATAAATTACAATAGACGTGTGAAAGGATTGCGTGTGTATCTACGTGTGATTGTGTGTAGCCTATATGTTTGCCTTTTTGTATGCGTATGAGATGGGAATCCCATTAAATAGTTAAATTATAGCAAATTATTCTCTACGAAAACAAACCTGCTTACAAAGTTAAATTTATATTCCATCGATTTCAAAATAAAAGATGGGAAACAAAGGACTGAGTAGTAGTCCTAGTGCTAATAAGGCTAGAGGTATATTTGACGTTCAAAAGACGCCGGCATATCTTCAGATACTGTTATTTTTTAAAAAAGAAGAATATGAACTTTAAATGTTAATTTTGAACTGTCGAGATATACAAAATGAGAGTTAAATAATTAAATGAATTAATTTAATTACAATAGTTTCGCGGACCGGCGGTTAAAAACCACTGCACTAGATGAAAACAGTACAGTCAGAAATACGTTAGGTTACTCCCACAACTTTAATCGCTTTTCCTATTTATATGTTAGAGATCGCAATCCCCGTTCACTGATAATATTTTCCAATTCTGCTCAAATACGCGATGAACATGGCGGCAGCAAACACTTCATCAGAATGGCATGTTTTTTTACGATGAGAAACAGTTTACTCATCGCAAACATCACACTGGAACTGAACACCGATACCCTCCAACAACGTAAAGTAAGTCTTTCGTTTTTTTATTACTCTCAAACATTCCTGAAACAACTATCCGCTTCTGAAAATAATTTAATAAAAAAATCAGTTATCTTCACTACAGCGTAACGTCTATGTTTATATCAACAATTTAGAATGAATGTGTAACATACTTGACACGTGAAAGAAGCATATTTTAATGTAAAAGGGTTTTAGAGTATAATTGAACATAAATAAGTATTAAGGATCTTGTCATAGAACAAGCTGCCACCTGGCGACATCTGTTATACAATGTATGAAGTTTTAGAAACAGGAAAGAATAGATATCTTGCTAGAAAAATGTCCATTGCAAATTAGGCCTAAATTAAATTCACGAAAAAGGATTGAAAAGAAAGAAAGAAAGAAATTTTATTTACCTTTAGATCATAATTTGATTTTCCACTCTTGAATAAAAAATATAGATCAAATTTATTGTTTTTAACACTGCAAAATATGTACTTTTTCATGTTGAAAGAAACGCGTGTGTATTCCACTCACTTCAATTTGTATTCAAAAGAACCAAAATATTTCATACTTTAAAGTTTTGTTATTCCATTTCCATTCTTCTCATTACCACGAATACTTTGTTATTGTATTAATTATTTCATTCACATTCATTTGTTAATAACTTCTTTCTCTTACAAAAGACTACGTCATTTAGCAATATAGACAGACAAAGTGACAGTAAGTATTAAAAAGAAAGAAAGGGAAAAATAAATTTGTAATTGTGGTTTAATTGTCATCAATTAGAATTCAAAAACATCCTAATTATTTTTCAAATACAAAACTAATTTACCGTATGTTATTAAAAAAGCAACGTTTCATTCTCCCACCTTTTGCAATTATATTTATTACTTTAATAATAATAACAATGATAATGATGTTAAGGAAGAAAATTCTGATAATGCAAACAGGGATACTGCCAGGATCGTCAGTTTGGGGTGAGTTTCAAGCCAAAGTTACTGGGGTGTAAGGAGAGTTTTGCAGGAATTCTATCGATTTTTAATAGTAAAGATTTTAAAGTTAGGGGGGGGGGTGCTCAAATATTTGAAGGGATGGACAAACCAATTCGGAGGTGGGACTGACAGAAACTCTGACGCCAAGTATGCTTGCTGAGCTCTCTTACTTACAATTTACACAGGTCCCAGTCCTGTTGCCAGACATACTAGCTAAGGTTTTCTAGAATTACCATTAGTTTCACCAGGTGAATGTCGCAATAATACAAAGACAACAGCCCTGACCGCTACCTTCCCCTTTCCTGGATCCGGTAAAGTGTTCGCCTAGGTACGTTATCGCTCACAAATGTGACGGACTTAGACCATACGTGATAGTATAGCTCATAAATGTAAGGTTGTTATATATTATTCGCTTCTCTAGTGAGTAGTGAGCTTTATAAAGTCGACGAATTAGCAGATATACCAAAAAAGGGGGACATTGAATGTTTTTGTCAATTGCGAAAAACTGACAAGAAGCAGTCACACTGTTATCAACGGTTTCCACCAGGATTTTCAGTTGGGGGTGGGGGCGTGTAAAGTCAAAATTGGGAGGATGTAAGTGAAGTTTTGTACGGTTTCTGTCGATTTTCCACAGCAAAAATTTTAAAGTTGAGTGTGTTGTCGAGACTTTGGGGGGTAGTCTGGCGGAGTCACTGATTAATGCTCTACCGAAAGCGGCAAGTCTTTCAAGCCACGCTGATCCATCTCCATTCAGCCCGATCTTGTACCTTTCTTTCTACCTTTGCTTACGATTTACCTTCCTTAATACAGTAAATAAGCTGAAGTCTTCTTTCTCTTCTCTTTTCACTCAACCGTATCTTTAATCGCATCACTCATTCTACAATATCTGTGCCACCAATGCCTTAATTAGTTTTGTTTTCTCTTTTTGTCTCGAGTATTGTTCATCTTCGCTTATTGTCTTCAGTACTTTTTCATTAATCTTCTGATATCCAGCTGATCTTGTCTATTCTCCTTCAAGTCCACATTTCGAAGGATTCGAATTTCTATCTTCACTCTTTTGTAGAAACCATATTTTGACTTCATATAACAGCATACGAAATATTTAATCAACCTTTATCTTTTCTATTTAAATTGTTTTTCTTAACGACTGTAAGAAGTGGATGGGATTTTTCAAACCTCATGAGTTTTCAAAGTATGACGTAGCACGTAATCCACACACACAACACATGATTCCTGCGACAGTGGCGCCAAAAAGCGGATGGATTGGCGTACTGTTGATGAAAGTTTTAGTTGCAGCTAGTAGTGTGGTTTCACGCCCAACCGGCTTCGAATTGGTGATGAGATGTAGGGAAAACGGTAAATTCGTAGTATTTGCTAATTTCGTGATAAATTCGATAAACTGCATTACCGAGAGTTATCAAATTAAACTTTTTACCGCCAGATGGCTCTACAAGTATTGTCTGCATTCTGCGTGATAGTTGCAACTTGATCTTTAGGCTAGCTTTTCATACAAGCGTAAGTTGCTTGCGATTTGGGTGAGTAGCCAATTGAAACACGTGTTTAAGTACCTGTAACACGAGTTTCTATTAGTTACTCATAGAAATCTCAAACAAAGCAAGCGGTGAGCGCCTGCATGGAAAGCCGTCTTTACGCGTTATTCAGTTAGGGCTGATTTTTATGAAAGCTTCCGTTGCTTGCTTTGCTTGAGTAGCCAATTGAAACATGTTTTATTGCGTGTTTCAATTGGCTACTCTCCCAAATCGCAAGCAACGCAAGCTTTCATGAAATTCAGCCCTTGAGACAACTGCCGACTTAGCGTTCAACAATAGCTATTATATAGAGAAAAAAAATACTTTATGAGTAAAATTTGTTCAAAATAAAATTTATCAATAATATGGAAAGAAGTTAATAAAATATATCTTCTCAAGCGCATCCTTGAATTTCATGAAGATAGTCCTCTAAGGGCTCATTTTCAATCCCGCTTGCGTTGCTTTCTTTGCTTGCGATTTGGATGAATAGCAAATTGAAACACATGTTAGAACAGGCAATAAAACTACACCACGAAACACCACATGTTTCAATTGGCTACTCACCCTAATCGCAAGCAAAGCAAGCAACGCAAGCGGGCTTGAAAATGAGCCTTTAGAACCATCCTGAACACACCCTGCCTAGAGGTAGAAAAAGTAGAAGGGATCTGAGACAGAAATACATAATATAAAAACAAGAACGAAACGAAAATAATAAGTTTTAAATGGGGAAGAAAAATTCGAACATTTTCCTCCCAAGAGCCACATAATTTACTTTCAAGGACGAAAATCCCTGTTGGGGGAGAGTTAAGTTTAACAGTTGCTAATGTTGGCAGTCAACGAGTCTATAATACGAAGATTGCGTGTAAAAAGTTGTGGGAACGCGAGTTTTCGAGATCTGGCACACTTGAAAATTCTCTCAATTCGGGGGGAGAAAAGGCAAGAGGTGAAATACTGTGCAAGAAGTAGAACAATATTCTTTTCTCTTTTTTTGTCTGTCACAAAAGTGAATGACAGGAATACGAAGAGAATAAGAACGAACTTTTTTTCTTTTCGTGCTTGTGGTCATTTTTATTCACAATACAGTAAAATAATTCATGAAAACGGAAGAGAAAATATAAGTAAGGGATACATAACAAATTATGAGAACGAACTTGACCGTGAATTACCATCAGAGAAAGAGAGAAAGAAAAATACTGTTGTGGACATTTTGTTGTTTGCATGTTCTTGGAACGAGTATACAAGTCTCTAATAGATTGATCTCTCATGACACCGTTAAAAGATTATATGGTTCTTTAAAGGCAGATCAAAGTCAAGATAAGGTTGTTGTTTTTTATTTAAAATTATTATTTTTCCATGTGTTTCTACATCGAAGAAGAGAACTGCTTTCTCGTACTCAGTTTTTCACTGCAGGAATTTCCTTCTCAGAAGTGATTTTTCCACAGACTATTACAGTCCCGTTATATATATGCTAAATATTAAATTTATAAGCATTAAAATTGCAGAAAGCGTGCTATAATTATTAATATTATTAATAAATTATAGTTTTTACTGATCGAGGTGGTTTCTATAGAATGACGAGAGACTTGTTCACACTCTGAATATATTTTGCTTATAAAGTTCAAATTAGCTAACGTCTATTATCTCAGTTACCAACGTGCATATACCTAAGAATCACAGATAAACATAAATTTCGTATCGTCGATTAGCTCAGCCTGGTAGTGGTATACATTCAATTCATAATGAGACATCACTATTCATAATATTACATCAACACTATGAATCTACTACCAACACTCCATACAGCAATTCCCCAGACAGATTCAATAACAGCAATTTATAATCATCACATTTCATCTATCAAATTGTTTGGTGGAAAATTATCGAAAATCCATGAGTTGGACGTTGACAATCATATATTAAAAAAAAAAAAAAAATTCAGCACTAATTATCAGCACGAAACAATTCAAACTTTATTCTATATTCGCGATACTGCAAGAACCAACCATGTCTCCTTAGCAACGAATAAAAAAAAAAAACATAATTAAGTTGCTAGGGAGGGAAACGCAGAATCCAAAATTAATTGCGAGATGATCACTCACAGAATAACACTAGGCTTCATATCCTGATTATTATGTCACAAGCCCCTAATATTAGTCCTACGAAGAATCCTGACTTTAAAATCCTGGATAAACCACTGCTTTTCAGCATACTGGATATACATCCTGAATATTATTGTGACTTCCTCGATTCTTATAGTGGGGGCGATTCGAAAAAAAAAATGCAAATGGTGATAAGAAGGTTCCGCTTGGCACACAAATTCTTTAGATCATTAAGAATTATATAAGATCGGGAGACACGTTCGCCATTTTCCAAGATGGCGGTGAAAGAGGTAAAAATGCATGCAACTTTCCTATCCTTTGTCCAATTTCCATTAATTTTCTCAGCCTCTATTAACCTATTTACACCAACTTTGGTGGGTGGCCTTCTAAGGATACCTAGTTTTGCCCCTAAGAAATTCAAACTGATCGGAAGAAATCTACAGGGTGTTTAAAAAATGTTGATACTATTTCAAGGGCTATCCGTCTGTTATCCGGGCTACGTCTCAGACCTTATTCAACCGATTTTCACCACATTTGGAGGGGGAGCTTCTATGGGTGGGGGTAACGCTCTAGCCGAGCTGGTCTACCGGTTCCCGTAAGATCACCGAAGTCAAGCAGCTCTGGATCTGGTCAGTGCTTGGACAGGTGACCGTTGCAGTACTCCAGATGGTGTTGCCTGTGCGGCGTCCACCCAGCGTCGTGAGGCCACTTGGGGAGCTACCTGAATAAAGAGGTAGCGGACTCCGGTCACGAAAACCGGCATTAACGGCGAGAAGGAGCCGAGATGCTGACCACATCTCACCTCTACGGCATGAGTGCCAAAGCCGACTGCTAGACCTGGGCCCTTAATGGGCTGTCGTGCCACGGGGTTTGCTTTTTGTTTGTTTGTTTGTTGTTTCTATGAGTATCTAGTTGTGCCCTCCGGAATCTGAAACACATCGGAGAAAAAAATAAAGATCTAATATTTGACGTAATGAAAGTTACAGCGATTTTTGTTATTTTCAACTGCTCCTTCCATTTTCATCCCCTTGGTCCGATTAGGCTCATTAACGAACTTGACAGAGATTTTGTACCTTAATCGATATTTACCTAAAAGTGACATATCTTTTTTTTTTTTTTACTACAACTGCAACCTCTATATCTGACAGTTTTTATTTATTCTTAATGCATCTTTTTAATTTGTTTCAGGTAATGTTGTAAGTTTCTTCCGTCATAATTAAAATGGGAGAAAAGCGTATTAAACTTGCAGAAGAAGGTAATGCATCATCTTATTTCAACTGGGACCTTTTCTGCCTGTGTTTGAAGAGTGGGGATTTAGTTGTCCAACCCGAAAAAAGAAATAATATTTTCAAATAGGGTGATTCTTTTTTAAACACCCTGTATTATATATTTCTTTCGTATCTTTGAGAAATATATCAGGTGTAGAGCAAATATCAAATAAGAAGTTCTATGCGTGCATTTACTAACATAAAAAATCGGAATCAGATGAAAGAAAGCAGCCTTATATGCATTTTACATTTCCGCCGCCATCTTGGAAAATGGCGTCCTGCATGAAATTGCAACATGTCTCCCGATCTTATATAATTTTTTTATGTTCTAAAGAACGTGTATGCGAAGCGGTTCCTACTTATCAAGAGCTGCAGTTTTCTTACGGAAATTCATGCGAGCCAACACAACTAATACAAATATGCAGCAGGGCGAATTCAATGAAACTTTTTTTATACAGTTCCTAGTTTTACTGACTTGGCCAGAACGAATTCCCTGACTTTTCTTAGTTCTCCAGGTAACGGTTTACATGTATTTTTTTTTCAGAACACGAGATACGATTTTTCATAATGAAATACGTAATTGAAAGGAAGATTAATATATGAATAAGATGATACGGCTTCTCAGTGCGTAAATTTCAAACCATTTGTTCCAACTGCAAGAGTTATCACACAAATAACAATAGTCCGGATCACCGAATAATATGCACCCGGTTTCTCGGGCATTGGTAATCTGAATTATTCAGACATCATTAGACCAAAATTCTGAGTACGTAGTGTTATGGCAATCCTGCTGAATCAAGCTTGCTTTCACAAGAGTGACAACTTTATTGAAGCTTAGCAGATCAAGCCAGAAAGTTTTAAACAAGGTTGAATCATACAGTCCAGCTTACAAGAATCCAGGTTGAAATATACGTAATAGGACAACAAAGAAAAACATAATGTACTTATGTGAAAAATAGAAAAGTTTTGCCCTCGGTGGGAATTGATCGGAAGACCAACGACTCACTAATCCGATACTGTAGTCAGCAGACTACCAGCTTGAATTAGCTTAGTTATAACAATCAAGCCACTTCCGTTGTTCCAACAAGTTTCTTTCACGTTTGTTTATGACGTTTAACACAATATCAAGTTTGTTAAGGTAATAGCAAGTGACTGACAACCTTGTTTCAAGTTGCCATGCTATCTGGGATGTTATGCAAATAAATTTAGTCGAAACAATCCGAAAAGACGTAATCTAAATTACTCAGTCTGTTAAATTTACTGACCTGTCATAGGAATATAAGAATATCCGTTATTTGAATCATCTCCTTATGTATAAAAATCGAACCAGAACAAATATGGAGAGAATTTACAAAACGGGTTGTTATAATTGTTTATAGAGGTCACGTTTTTTTAAATATGCGATTGTGGATATTACCATTTTTACTGGATGATTTGGTGTGAAATGGTCCCAGAATGTTCTCCAATTATCTGCATTTATCATCTTCGTATTTTCCTTGGGCCACAAATGCAATTAGATCCTTCAACATACAATTCTATATTCTAAGCTATGGTCTTTCCTCTTCATTGTTAGATTTAGTTCTAGCTGATGGGACCGCCCATTGTTGAGGGGAAGAACGCAATTCATAATCTTTTAGAAAAAATAATTATTTTCCGATAGGATGATGAAGGTTTTTTTTTTGTGTGCATATGTTCAACTTGTATTGTTGTTGTGCGTTCGGGCCCGATCTCGGTCTGACCCGACCCGATTCAACATGAACATTTTCCGACTGGATCCGAACTAGACGCAAATCAGGCCTCCCTGATCTGATGTGGTCGAGAAGTGGGTGATGAACCCAATCACTCATTTTTCCGGCCGGGCCGGTGTGGTTTATGGTCAGGCTCCGATAGAGCCAGAGAGTGTGGATGTAATATCGGATCGGACATGGCCTTGATCGAGCCAGAATGCAGGGCTCTACTTACTGTATTCACACTCAAACTATTTGTGTAAAAAGAAATTATGAGTAAGAAGAATCATAGCCTCACATTATATGCATCCCAAAAAACATCAGTGTCATATGGGTTGCCTATATCGAAAGGAGATATTACATTGAATTTTGATCCTTAAAAAGGCTGCTGTTCGGGAAGGAGGGGGGGATAATACCCCCTTCCTGGTCAGATTTATGTGACAACACAGAATGCAATCTTCCTGCGGTCGAAATCCAAAGTTTGCTGCAAATTGGCGCAATGGTGTGCATTTTGTATAGCGGACATACACAGCAATCTATGAAAAGAAAATATTATGTCGTCCGTGTATGAAACAATGCATAAAAAAAGATGTGAACATAAAGCCGAAGAAGAATCAGCCGAAACTAGAAGTTACGAACGAACGTCAGTCATCCGAAACGGCAAATACCCGAACCTGTTTATTTTTAAATAAGGAACTGGTTCTAAAACTTTTTGTGTCCACGGAGCCCTTTTAACACAAATACAAGGCTGCGGAGCCCCAAAATAATTTATGTACAGTGTAAGGGATTATGTTCCCGTAAGAACCAATGACTGAAACCTCATGGTCCAATTGGTAACGTTGCGAACTTCGGAGCAGTAGTGCGGAGGAACGCGAGTTCAAGCCCTACTGTTGTCTATCCTGACTGAGGTTTATCAGGGGTTTTCTCAGTTGGTAAGGCGAATGCCTGACTGATATCTGAATTAAGGCCTTGAGCACTGCTTCCCAATCCCTAACCTCGGAAGAGCTGTCACGGAAAAACAACATTCCTCAGATGTGACGGACTTAGGCCAAAGTTGCAAATTCAGCCCAGAAAAGAATATTAAAAAGAAAAACACATATCCACTGGGTAAGTTCATTACTGAGAGAAATTGCTTCCAGTCAACAGTAAAAGTAACACTTCCAGTTTTTATATTCTAGTATTACAAAATAATTATAATAATAATAAAATACAAGTACACAACAAATTTTCTTAAGATAAAAACATTGATTTAGTCATCTCAATGCGAGAATGCAGGTGTTTCCTGTCTATGTAAAGTTGTTTCACGTCTGCCTTTATGGAAGAGAGTTGCAGTTGGATGTCAGGTTCAGCATCCAGTCTGTTGCGGCCACCGCCTGCTCAATCTTAGCTATAGATCGAGCGGGCGGTGGTTGCGGCACTTAGTTTTTGTGGAAACATAAGTTGAAAAACTACTGTCGTAATGATAGGTACCTTGTAGATTTCTAATAGGCTTCTGTGCTAAATTTGGGTTGTGGTGGTATTTTACTACTTCCAAGACCATTGACAAACCTCAGAAAAGAGGCCTTTCTGTTAAAAGGTTAAAAAATTGTCACCACAAAAGTGGCGGAAACGGACTGTTAGTGAAGCAATAAATGCGTAATAGTTTGAGATGTCTCCCTCCTGTGAGCCGTATATCGGTGTTGATGACTCCCGATCCATGTCCTTACTTTAAAAAAATGGGAGAGGTCATTTACCCAAATATCATGGCAACTATACTAAAGGGTGTTGCAAAGTAACACCTACAAAACCACCTCAGGAGATTCCGGACATGGAAATATAAAGTATGGACAATCGAGGATGGACAAATGCTTCTTTTCGGTGCTATAGACTTCCGAAAGTATGCGAAAATGAACTGTAGATCTTCATATTTCCAATGCCATAAAGAGTAGAACTGAGGCGGCACGTACCCTCAAATTTGAAGACTACCTGCTCCATCGAAAAATGCCTATTTTAAAATTGTGAAATGGTTGCGCAAGGGTTTCCCCAAAGGAAATAGGGGGTTCTTAGACATTGTGAAGCTAATGGTGGGTCGAAATAAGATGCATTTCCTTATGAGTAAAGATGATAGACGTAATCACGGCCATTCAACCGGACAATGGCAGCCTCTTTTACGGATAAAAGAGGTAAATATGTTCGGTAAAAATGTATGGAATTCCTACTCCTGTTTGCTATTCAATCTCGAATCGTTTGATAAAATTGTTCCGCAAAGGAAATCTGAGATATAGACCTTGCGTAAATAAACTGTTGTTACTTGCTGCAAAGTGGTCCAATTGATGCCTATATTTCGACCCAACTTTACCGAAGAAAATGTCTGCGAGTCCAAAGTTCATTTTCGTATATTACCGAAACGAAACATTTGTTCACCCTCGATTGGCTGTTCTTTGTTTCTTGTTTTCATCTCAGGAATCTAGTGAGGTGTATTGTCGGTGTGATTTTGCGGCCCAGTGCAGATTGCACGTGCTTTCTAGAAAGCTGTATATCGTTGTTCCGATAGTACTTGCCGAGTGAACAAACTCTTTGCCCTTGTACTTTGAAGTAAACCGCATTCAACTTTGCTCTACTGTTAAAATTTAAACATCTGATATCGCAGAGTATATTTCCAGCCAGTTTTAATACCGATACTTGGGAAAATTCGTTACTCGTATCATCGCCACTTTCTCTTTGTGGTGGTATTTTCTACCAACTTGTTTTTTTTAAAGACACTAAATGGATGCATTGAAAATTAGGTTGACTTTATATAACTTTTACTTTTTTGAGACTCGAAAATATCGTTGAGTACCATTAATACGTTATTTGAAGGTAATATATATAGAAAGTACAGTCACTGTATAGCGAAAGGAAAGAAATTCGTCGATTATTTCAGAATCTTTGTTATCGAGTATCGACACCAGGATTTTTTCCCGGCGGGGGCTCCGCGGAGAACACTTTGAGAACCGCTGAAATACAGTAATATAAATCTTGGAAATTTAATCAATAATACAACAACAATGAGAAAGGAGAAGGTGGGATAAGCTCTGGTCAACAGAAGAAACTGAAACGAATAGCTCCAATTGCAGACTTGTTTGAGTCAGTCTCAGGATTTGAAGACTGTGATGAAGAAGATGCGAATGATTGACTGCAATGTGATGCAATGCAGATCCAGGTTTTTTCAAACTTTAAATGAAGATGAAGTCACAAAATATGTCCGGGAGACGTAGGATTCTACGGCCAATGAAATGGACGAAGGTGGAGGTGATTATGACGAGAATCAAGGGCCAACACATGCAGAAGGTTTTGCTGCCTTGAAAACGGCGATGATGCTGTATGAACGACAACCTGAACGCTGTTCTATACTCAAGTTCTTCTGCTAAACGGAATTAGAGATCTCGCCACTAGAAAACAGAGGTCTATGTTCAAACAACGAAACATCAGAGATTACTTCACACCATAAAGTTTTATGTAATTTCTATTAAGTATTGTAGTTTGTATGTACTGTACTACATACTAATGGTAACATTATCTTAAAGAAACTTTAAACTTTTGTGGACTCTTTGGCTTCTAGGTTCGGCTAACCGAACAATCGGGCAAGGGAGCACGCCATAGACAACAAGATCACTGGACGTATCATCCACTCTGTCTGGAATGTGCTGGAAAGTCAGCCAAATGATACCTAGAAATGTCCCAGATCTGGTTACACAAAATCCTCAGGCTTGGTTGCTGATTCAGGATGATGACTTCAGGCCTCTGCATGGCGATTTATACCACTAACTGATTCACAACGTATTGATCATATCTTCGGACACCCTATATGCATGCTTGTTTTATTTGGGGTCAAAATATTCTCTACTTGTCTTTACCAAGTTCCAACAATCAGATAAGTCCTTCTGGGCGAGGCATTTTCAGTTACTTAGTGTATAGTTCTATGCACTATTATTCCCATTTATAATTATTATTTTGCGTAATTTCATTGATAGCTAGGTTAATGGTTGGTTTCATTTATACATGAGATGAGCATAAGCTGATAATTCAGGATTTTTCTTTAATGGCATGAATGTACCACTAATTTGTCAAATAAAGAAAACGAATGTCGGCATCAACTTCGAAATAATAAAGAAAAAGCTTAATCACTGCCGTAAACAGATATATAATTGTTTTCGATAATAAATCACAATCTGTGAAAAAAAAAATCGTTGACAACCCAGAAAGCGAATCGCTCTAAATATTAACATCGCGTAGTGCTCATATCAAACACATATCTACATTGTTTTTCACGCACGGATACATATTTTTTATTAACAAAAGGAAGCAGAAATTCCAATTGATTAAAATGACTTTTTTTTTCTTTTTTTGAGTGACAAACAATTCACCAAAGGCTATTGAAATCTTTTGAGACGAATACGAAAGCAATGAACATGTTATGTTTCTTTTGGCTTTTCATGCCTTCTAGTTTTCAGCTATTTACATAAATAATGAAAATGATCTTTGTGTTTTAAAAATGTACGTAATTTAATTAACATTTTATGTTTGACCAAGCAGCTATGTCCTAAACTTGTATCATGTTCTGATGGATACTTTCTGACTGTCCAACTTATGATATCATCATTTGTGAGTATTCAAATATCTCAGCTATCACTGTATATCAAACAGGTACATGTTACCAAATTTCCAAAATTATTATAAAGACTTTTCATAATTTTCAAAATATTGAAAGAAATGGAAGTCGGTGCAGACAAGAGAGTACACACACAGACTGATAAACTATCATTGAATACGATCGCTGGCTTCGGATAAGCAATTGGGAGGCAGTGAGCTTCGATTCCTGTTCATGCTGGCAATCCTGACTGGAGTTTTCTAGAAGGTTCCGAATCTTCCCTCATGAAGCTGGATTATTATTGTCTCATATAATAGCAAACGCAAAGCTATCCCCTGTACGCTCCGTGAACGGCGCATGCCCCTCTCCCCCATATTCTCGACCTACGGCACTAAGTGAGGTGGGGTGGTCAGTCCCACGCTCGACCGCCTTTTACCTTCCCAAGGCGCCAAGGCGTACCAAGAACACTCTGGTACTCAGTTTGAAAGGAGACTGAGTGTACTTCAGAGTGCCAGGCATGATAACACTGCGAGAAAGATCCCTTGTGCCCTGGCCGGGATTTGAGCTCGGGCCGCCCGATTCGTAGTCAGACGCGCAACCGCCTTAGCCACGGCGATTCATTTCTCATTTGATAGAGCAGAGTTAAATAAAGTGTGCAGGTAAGCTGCTGAGATGAAGCCCTGGGAAAATCATTGAAAGCTAAAACATTTACATTACGAAATTCACACAACTTGAGTGCTTTTGTAACTTCTGAGGGACACTTTGACAAATTCTATTCCCTGTCCGTAAATACGATGAATTAAATATAGTTAAAAATTATTCTCAAACTTATCGTAAAATATTCAAAAACATTAATAATATATAATCATTGCAATACGTTACCATACATATTGTATCTAATATTGACGGGTTGATAAAGGAGACTGACAGTAACAGTGATCTATATATATTTATTGTCGTGATCACAGATATCAAGGAATCTTTGAAAAACACAACTTTGAAAAATACACATTTCTTAAAACTATAATTTTGAATTTATTTATTTATGGCCTTTAGGCATGAATGCCTCACGTTTGAATAGGGTACGAAAAAAGATGCGGGAAGAAGTTGACCAGTGACTAAATTCAAGGTACCATTACGACATTTGCCTGGTATAACTAAGGAAACTGGAAAAATCAGTTAGGATGGTCGGCCACTTGTATCAATCCCAGGATCATCCGAAAGCGAATCGAACGCTCTACCAACTGAGCTACGGCCGCTCGGATGAACTGTAATGAACTATGTAATTATTTTAAATTATTTTATCGAAAGCGAAAAGATGATATCAAGATATGTACATTTAACATCAAGGAAACCTGCATCATCTTGGATAAACATATTTTTTAGGGGTACTTCATTTTGACTACTGATTTTTACTCCCCTTCCATATAGTGAATGAAAAATTCGGAACTATAACTGCACGCCCAGAAAAATATATTTATTCCTCATAATTCGGGGGCGCTAGTTATGAATATAATTAAAACAAATGAAAAATAATATTTTGAAATATTTTTTACTGAAAACACTATTTGAATTTAAACTTCGTTTTTGTAAATAATTGTAAATGGCGAAATTCTCAGGTCGAATTAATCTTAATTTTTTTAAAGCATTATTAAAAAAAAAAAAATGTTTTCCTTGTGGCTTTCTTGGATGTAAGAAGCTAAAAATTTCGCTGAACAGTGCTTTTATGCTCTTTCAAATGATCCACGAATGGTGAAGGTTAGCTAGCCCAAGTGTTTGGAGATTTCTCGGATCAGTCCCGCCAGGAGAATGACCGAACAGTACCCAGAATATACGCGTTGACCTATACGTTTCCCCATCTTCAGAACGCAAAGAGTGCTCGGCGAAGAACACTTCTTAGTCAACTGACGGGCTTATGTCATAGATGTATATCCACGCCATGAAAGTTAAATAATTTAACAAAATATATAATAAGCAGGTAATTTATATTTTATCTATGGAACAAATAAAAAATATAGGCCTCCTAGTATGTCGAGAGTCTAGATGCATTAAAAAAAAAAAGAAAACAAAACGCAGACGAAAGTAATTTACAAGTAATATGACGTAAAGACGTTTTAACCTTTGCATTGAGAGCAGAATAGAGACCTCTCACTGACAGTAACTGAGATGAATTTACGTTCACCGTAAATGGAACGTACGATGAATAATCCTTCCTACGAAAAGCCAATAATGATGAAGAAGATGACTATTGTTGCCATTTCCAAACTTTTGTCACCCCCGCCCCTAAAAAGAAAATCCACACGGGTTCCCTTTGTTCGTTAATTACTCCAGCACTAAAAGAAAGCCACACTTCTGCTATGCTGCCTTTCACTTTAAAAGCAATCCATTCTTTCGCATTCTTTTAGAAGTGAACCTAAGAAAAGATTTTTTTTTTTTTTTAAAGAAAACTTTTATAACGCCACCACTTAAAGGTTAAAATATATCAATAACAAATAAGTTCGTCAGAAGACGAGAAGTCATTATGGAGATAGTGGAACGCATTAAAGGCACTTTAGAACCTGTCTATGGAACAACGAGTTTAGCCTGTCGTCAAAACCCAATCTGCTGGGTTTTCAATAAAAAAAATAATTTGGCTGTGCGCATTTTAAATGAGAGGGAACTCGGTAGAAAAGAAGAAAAATGTCATCCTGCTGGAACAAAAGATAAAAAATATATTTTTTGATCTTGAAAAGTATTTTTAGTGTTGTGCAGTGTATCGTATAGTCGAGGCACAGGGGCAACAAGAGATAATGCAATCCATTATTGTTGAACAAGGGCATTGTTCGGTACTTGTTGGAGGGAGAAAAAAGGGCCAATGATTGGCTGCAAGGTTCAAGGACGAAACGAGAACCCTCTTGGGAGACACTCCCGTTCACTAGCTAAGTGAGTCCAACTCGCAAGATAAGCAGCCAAGACTTGCTCATTTCTCTTTCGTTTCAAATTACAGTGCAGGAACATATTAATTATAGTTTCATTACAATCTTTTTTTAAAGTATTAATTAAAATTGCTCTTCAGAGGAAAAATAAGATATTACTGTTAGATGTAGCCCAAATAGTAATAATAAAAAGGTATTAAGGAATAATGTGAAAATTTTTATATAAAATTCTTCCATGCGCGGTTTACAGAAGAATTCCTAAATTAAAATTTCAGCATGTAGTGTAATTCGGGATGATCGGAATCAATCGGAATTTCTTCGATTCTTTTTTATTTATTTCTACAGAATTCCGACTTTCGAAATTCCGATGTTTCCAAGTTTAACATTCCGGAATCCTCCTGATTTCCATTTCGCAATAACAAACTCCCTAAGTGTAATGCCTTGACTTTTGAAAATCAACAGACATTATAGCTGGCTAAAGCGCGAGCAATACTCATAGGGTCATATCCAATACACAGATGACGTAGCTAAATCATGTAAATGGCGGCGATAGTTAAAAGTACCACCACAGAATTTGATATTGATTTAATTTGCACTTAGTCTAAGTACCATCCCAGAATTTTCCTGATGAAACTGAAAAAATAAACCTGAAAATACGCAGAATGAATAACACTCAAACTTGCGTCCCCCTCCTACAACAACCCAGGTTTGTTGTACCAGAAAAATGACTAATTTTCATTTATTTATTTTTGCCATATTTTAAAGAACTATTTGTAAACAAATAATTTCTTTTCTTTTGGAGAATGTTTAGGTATTGAGTCATATCTTCCCTTAAAAGTTATGTAGCCTAGCCTAGCTGAGAAGTATTGTTGGTGGATTTGTGCTAGGACGTCACTCTCTTCGATGTGTTCAACAGGTGCAATTGAAGCGTGCAGTCCAAGAATGTCTGTGATACATTTTGACCAATCTTCCAATTTTAGTTAAAGTATATATATTTTTGTTTTGTTTTCGACAGATTGCCTTCATGAATTCTAATATCCATCATTTGGAGCCGCAATAATTCAGTGCTTTTGCAAGCAAATATACCATATATGCAATGGTATTATGCTGTATTTAAACTCAGTTTCGTTGTACTCTTTGCGAACAACCTTAGCGACTTTTTTTCTTGGAATTCCACTATAACAGATGTCCTCTGAACCCTGGATTTTACGACTAACACATGTTGACAGGGTTGTTGTATCGTCACTTTCCCACCCTCGCTGGTGCCTATGTTGCCAAATTCCTCTTGTATTCCGCCCTTTAAATTGAAATTTTAGAAGTTGAAGACTTCTTGTACTGTTTGGTTAAGCAAATCTAGCTGGTGCCAGTGTTGATTAAGTTACATCATCTGTACTGTTATCTTGCTGAGTGTGTGTGTGTGTGCTTTTGTGTGTGTTAAAAGTGCTTGTTATACGACGTGTTAAAATGTCAATTTTTGAGACCGTGGTTACAAGGTGAAAATCCTGGTAATGAAATTCCAATACCAAGTAACTTGGCGAACGGCCTTAGCGCCTTTTTTTCTTGGAATTCCACTACAACAGATGTCCTCTGAACCCTGGATTTTACGACTAACACATGTTGACAGGGTTGTTGTATCGTCACTTTCCCACCCTCGCTGGTGCCTATGTTGCCAAACTCCACTTGTATTCCGCCCTTTAAATTGAAATTTTAGAAGTTGATAACTTCTTGTACTGTTTGGTTATGCTATTGGTAGCTGGTGCCAGCGTTGATTAAGTTACATCTGTACTGTTATCTTGCTGAGAGAGAGAGAGAGAGAGAGTGTGTGTGTGTGTGTGTTTAGGTGTGTGTGTGTGTGTATGTGTGCGTGCGTGCGCGCGCGCGCTTGCTTGCTTTAATCAATTTATCAAATAAAGAGATTATTTGTTTTTAATTATCAGTTCTCCATGGATAGGATTTTATTACTAATGTAAGGCGGAGAATTTATCCAAAATATTTTCCCAGAAGTTTACGACTGATAACGAAATTTTTTCTTCTTGAAAGTGAGCATTCAATTCTCGACTTTTTTAATGTATATTTTGAATATAATAAACAACAGCAAGATGGTTCTCCTGAAGCAGACATTCTAGTCTACTACTTATGAGAAAAACAAATGCAGCCGTATTCAGAAACTTTTTTTTTTTCAAGTAACTAGCGCTGTACTAACGAGTGATTAACAATATTTTAATATTGGTAGTCACTCTTTAGTACAGCGCTAGTTACTCAAAAAAGTTTATGAATGCGGCTGTTTGTCTCTAAAGAGAAATTTTTCTTAACTCTTTCCTTGTAGGTATTGGAAGTAAATGAGAACTTGTCATTCTTGCGTTATGCATCATTTTTTGGCCACACAAAAGAGAACGTTATTAAATACTGTACATTTTTTGCCTTTACAACACTCTTCACGTTACAGGCCATCAAGTTATTAACTTCATCTCTGTTACATGAAATGGGGATACTAAGCCACCGTAGGTAAGTGGTAGAGCGTTCGCGTAGCATTCGGGAAGTCGTGGGTTCGATCCCAGCGGCCAACCACCCTGACTGAGGTTTCCCAGTTTTTTTTGTCACACCAGGCAAATGCCGGGATGGCACCCTTAACATAGGCCCTCGCCGACACTATCTCGCGTACTTTCCCCTCTCCTACCCCGGTCTGAACTTTAGGTGCTTAATGACCATAAGTAAAATTCAAATTCAAATGAGATGGGGATAAAATGTCACCTCGATTCAAGGCATAATCCTGGCATTCCTCCGATGTAGTGAAAAGGAGTAAACATCTCGGTGAATTTGCGATCATTATTTATTTGTTTGATATATAAATAATAAATCACAACCATATACGTTCCACTACTGGATAAGACCTCTCCCCGGAGAGAGGAGATGGTCTACTGCTCCGGGCTCCCACGCTGATCAGACGGGTTGGGAGAGGAGAGTTCTCTGTGATCGCAACTATCTTCTATTCATAGCAACTCCCCAATTGCATCACGATGCTGGGTGGGCACAGTTCCAGACCTACAAGCCTTGGAAAAAATCCTTGGCAGCGCCGGGAATCGAACGTGGGACCCTTCAATCCGTAGTCAGCAACGCTAACTCCTAGACCAGGGGCTCGGTGAATTTGCGATTATTATATATTTGTCTGATATATATATCACGTGTGTGTATGAGGGAGGGAGAGAGAGAGAGAAAAAAAAAGAAAGAAAGAGAGAGAGAGAGAAAGAAAGAGAGAGAGAGAGAGAGAGAGAGACGGGGGCTGGGGGATTGCAAGTAGGTTGAAACTAAAAATCGATCTCCATTTCAACAATTTCTTTTGAAAGTTCTATGTATTAAATGACCGAATTCAAGCATTTCTTAATAAAAATGGATTTGTTGTCGGAAGCCAGTTACAACGTACAACTTAAACTCCTATGAACACAAGTTGAAAATAAGATAACATAACCTTATAGGCCTTACTGTACATTCCTGCAATACAATTTCTTTGTTGGTGAAAAATAATAGTGCTTTCTTCTTATTTCACCTTTTTTCTTTTTTCGGAAAGAAATTTGGCAATGATGGAAGGAAAAGCGTGGCAGGGCGCGTGGAAAAGTTATGGAGTGGTTGTGGTTAAAGAAGGAGAGAAGGATCTGTGCTTTTCTGGTAATGGGATGGGGCGAGGTCGCTAAGGTATTTCCGCAACTATACTTCCAGGGAGGAGCCACCAAGTCCAATGCCAAGTACTTCCGGGCAGGAGACGCCAAAGAAAAAGAAAAGTGTCGGAATTGGGAAAGTAAATGAGAACTTGTCATTCTTGTGTTATGCATCTTTTTTCTTTTTTTGTCCATACAAAAGGGAACTTTATTAAATACTGGCATTTTAAATACTGGCAATTTTAAAGGCATTTCTTGCCTTTACAACACTCTTGACGTTACAGGCCGTAAAGTCATTCACTTCATCTCTGTTACATGAAATGGGGATACCGTAGGTAAGTGGTAGAGCGTTGGCGTAGCATTCGGGAATTCGTGGGTTCGATCCCAGCGGCTGACCACCCTGACTGAGGTTTCCCAGGGTTTTTCCTGTCACACCAGGCAAATGCCGGGAAGGCACCCTCAACATAGGCCCTCGCCGACACTATCCCGCGTACTTGCCCCTCCCCTGCCCCGGTCTGAGCTTTAGATGATTAAAGACCATAAATAAAATTCAAATTCAAATGAGATGGGGATAAAATGTCACCTCGATTCAAGGCATAATCCTGGCATTCGCCCGATGTAATGAAAAGGAGTAAACATCTCGGTGAATTTGCGATCATTATATATTTGTTGATATATAAATAATAATATTAAATCACAACCATATACGATCCACTACTGGATAAGACCTCTCCCCGGAGGGAGGAGATGGTCTACTGCTCCCACGCTGACCAGACGAGTTGGAAGTGGAGAGTTCACTGCGATCGCAACTATCTTTTATTCATAGCAACTCCCTAATTGCATCACGATGCTGGGTGGGCAGTGGGCACCGTTCCAGATCCACAAGCCTTGGAAAATAATCCTTGGCAGCGTCGGGAATCGAACCTGGGACCCTTCAATTCGTAGTCAGTAACGCTAACCACTAGACCAGGAGGCTCGGTGAATTTATCATTATATATATCACGTGTGTGTATGAGAGAGA
>JAGDQP010001381.1:0-58118 GCA_022664845.1 Lepisma saccharinum | reverse complement strand
TATATATTTGTTTACGCATTGTTTTCGTGAATGAATGAATAAAGATGGTATAAATTCTTGAGGAGAGCACACTATTCGTGAATGGAAGCAAAGTATCCCAATTTCGTAAGTATTTCGTAAAGTACATGTTCACAAACTGTAACCAACCATCTATTCGATGAGATTTCTTACGTGTTTAAAATGTTCGCAAGTCGCGAAATTCTACTGTTGTTACTAATATGTAACACACAAAACACGAAGATTGAAAAGTACACACCGTTGGCTACATTTTTTCTTCATATTTCAAAATTGTATTGCTAACTTCTGAAAAAAAAATCTAGCTCTATTTTACGCATGCGCGCCACCTAAAAAGATGAAGTTACTGTAGATACGTAGTGACGTTTTAGCCACACGTCACACAAATTATCATCAAATTTAATTTCTTTAGCTAGCCGCGAACAACATACAGTAGCGGTGGAAAACACTATCTTCATTACCTTAGAAGGAAAAGACTTAAAGAGGTACCCGCACTCTCCTACATACCGAAGGAAGACAAATGCTGGAAAATTGGTGACATTGTGCGCTTTATCCTCTATTGAAGTCGTGTTAGTTCCTGTCCCGCCAGACAGAAAACAAACTCTTTAAAATAGGACTATCCCCAGTAGCAGAGAGCTTGCTTCAAACTTATTTCAAGCTTGATCAAATCTCTCATGAGAAGTCAATGCTTAAATCTAGTTTGTATCATGCTTATTACCTGGCACTTGACAATCTTCAGGCAAGTTTGCCATATGAACTGGTACTGGTTACAATAAGCGTGATATAAGCTTACCATTACAAGCTTAAACTAAACTTGGGATTACAAGCTTAAATTAAGCTTGCGCTTCCGTTCAATTCCCCTGTACTTCATCGCTTGTGGTTGAGTGGCAAGCGGCAATAGAGTTAGTATATTTAGGAACAGTTTCTATTTTCTGCATAATGTGGAGCCAAATGCTGTCCTTCTCTATACAGTATATGGATATAGACTTTATTCCTTACATGTGCTCTTCGACCGATCCGACGAGGTAGAGTATTCACCTTGTAATCGGGAGAACATGGATTTGATTCCCGGTGCCGACCATCCTGACTGAGGTTTCCCTCGGTCCTACCAGGTAAATGCTGGGATGGTAGACAGTTTATGCATATTTGAACGATATGTGAATTGTGTATTTAGATGAGGCAATCAAAATAAGTAAAACATTCATATGTATTGAACTTCAAAATAGATGACTGGATTTTGTATTGCCAATAATGTCAATAAACCACTGTTGTATGACCGTACTGTTTGGTACGAATTTAAATATCTATCTGAATTGAAAATACAACTTCCATATCTGATTGGCAAACAGAATTACTTTTATTTGAAATCTATTGGAATTGTAGGATGCATTTTAGATACTCCCTCGAAAGTAAAGATATAAAATAACCACATCCGATGCAATATCGACATAGTTATTTATTGCGTATAGAAAGAGTTATATACACAGTAGTATTAAACTTTACAAAGGCCACGGCCGATTCCTTCCAAAATCATTCCTCGTTGTTATTATTGTTTTTTAATATAATTATTCAGTGCAAATTGGACGAAGTATTTGGAGATTGTTACATTTCGAGTTGAACACGCAGAGACATACGGACGGAAGTTTATTTGCGGTAATAAGGTTCCGCGTATTCTGAGTGTTTCCACTTAACAAATTTGTGCATTCATGACAAAGACAAGACGGTAGAAAGGTGCTTTTATATTCATTTGTTTGAAAGATTGCGTAATTCAGGTATTCTAAATCAAATTATTTCAATAAAGAAACTTATAATAACATCTAAACTGTAAAAGTGTGCGGGTCATGCGATGGATCATATGACTAAACATTGAGCAATACTTAACAGGAGGCGAAACATTAGAATTTATAAAACAAGCTGAAGTGCTTTTCGAAACAATAGACAAAACCTTGTTTTCTCCTCGTGCCTTGAATCATTGCAGTAATGCGTTTAGAAAAAGTGAGCTAACTGTAAATAGCAACACCGGGATATTTAAAAGCAGAAATTGCGTTTACGCCTATATTTTTATTAGTGATGTAAGAGTTATAAATAGAGTAATTTCGGTGAACTGTAAAGAGTTGCATATTTGAGGAGGCAACACGCAAAACCTGACATGTCCATTTTTTTAATACATAAAAAGGTTCTGTTCGTTTTGAGAACTGAATAAACATCTGAATCGAATAATAGTAACTAATTTTCTTTTTGAAAAACGTATTTATCCTATCATAACATGTACTTTCTTGATAAAATTAGTTTACATGATTCACTATAGCCCTTCATTAAGGACTTAAAAAGAACAAAACATTTTTTTATATATAAAACATGAACATGTGAGGTTTTGCCTTGCTACCTCTTCATTTCTTGGGATCTAGGTTTACATTGAAGACACAACAACAGCAACGAGTTTTGATATATCACTTGGGGCATCGTTTAGATGTGACCTCTGGACAGTTTTCAATCGTCCGTAAATAATAAATTTTGAAAACTGCAATTTGAACACACAAACATAGTTTTTTTTATACATAAGGAGAAAGTTTCATCTATTTTTTTAAGACAAAGAAAAGATCCCACATTTTGAAGAATATAAATATCCATTTTGGTACCTTAAACTGACTTCAGTTTGATTGAAGCTTGCTTACACAAACTGGCCATGATTATGAAAAACTGGAGAGTGTTTTATTGGCGGAGTGTCCTGAAAGTCAGTGAGAATCAAATACCAATACTGTGAGACGTTCCAACTAATAGAATTCACAACATTAAGTCATTCAACAGGAAACGTTCGAGTAGTGTTTGACACGCTTTTAACGTCTTGTATCAGAACGTAGAAATCCTTCTTTTCGAATTGTAAGATCATCCGTCACTTGTGTGGTGTAAGCAAAAGTGTTATGTAAATACCACACACAATACAATTTTGTTTCACTTTTTTGTTCCCACACACAATATAAACAGAAAGGGATCTAACTAACTGGATTAGGAAATAGTCACAACTTTATTTTCTGTCTCAGCCACCCACTGACAGGAAATAGGAAGAACTGACCAGAACTCTCGCGGAGCTTCTCACTCATTGGCAACAAACGAGTTCTTATTCGTCAAAAGCAATCTCTCCTTTTTCCTTAATGAATTGCGTATAAATGCTGGTTGTCATTGAATTAATGGACTGGAACATATACATTGCTCAAGTTCTTCTATGCAAATTAGACACACTTACTCCAGTTGTACCACTCCCCGATGTTTGGTCTCGCCGAGTTCTGGGGTAATGTTTATGAACCACTGCATCAGTGCTCGAAGTGGGTTAGAAAAGGCAAGGATACGCTTGAACCTAGTGGCGGCGATTGCCCATTGAAAGTAAAGGTAATCAGCCCCCATTAATAAAAAAGTAGGGGATACGCCAAATGCAAAATTAAAAAGGTAAGGGCACGGCGCACCCCCTTGTCTCGTCCTCACTTCGAGCACTGCCCTGGATTTCGGCCTGGTACCAGGACCTGCCAATACCCCTAATGAACCTTCTGTTTCAGACGAATTTCACTTTATCGAAATTTTACACCAAGATAATAGCCCTGTAGAAGTTTCGTGATCTTTAATCTGTAAACACAGTTTTCCTTTAGTTAGCCGGCGACTTTTGGAGATAGAAGTTCTTACAATTAATGGACATTTGAAGGATAAGGTATTTTTTCATTCACTGGTTCCTTACAGTCCTTGTATCATAATTGTTGGAGGCTCGTTTATGTTAGACAATCTTGACACAGTTAGAGATATTATCATATTTTCTTTTCAATTTAGTAATTTTTTTGACTTTGTATAGGAATGTTGTACAGAGGTCACTTTCGAGTAGCAGTTTTATATTCAAATGCTCAAATCGCTACGCATACGAAAATACCAACTAGTATGGGAAAATTGTTGCAATGCTCCGGCATGAAAATATGAACTATGCTCTCACTGTCAAGAACAAGGAGTGACATTTTTTTTCGTACTTTGCATACAAATTTTCTAGAGAACATATCTTTGTGACACTTTTCTCTTTTAGTATAACTCGTGGGAACTACGAGGAGAAGGAGAGTGTTACTAGGACGCACTCACCTGATGGAATATTTACAGAATTAAGCTGCGCTAGTTGTTGTCATTTATTACAATGTTTTAGAAACTTAAGTGAGTTTTGTTACACAGAAACGGTCAATGCTTTAAAATTCCGGTGTATCTCAATCACTGCATTAATTTGTCATATTTGGTTGAATTAGGTCCAATCGTTCCTTCGTCATGCTCGAATAGGTGTTTAAAAATCGTGTCTGGTTACCATGGACACGATAAATGTTCTACTAACATTGAAATGTGGTTAGAATTTGGAGAATATTTCCCTACACCAGTATCTCAAATTTGGTTTGAATTTTTTCAATGCACGGAAACGGATGCCGCGTTTTATTATATACAAAAATACAAACATATCCACTACATCCTTACGCACTGCCATGTGTAAAATATGCACAGCCATGTTCAAGTTTTGAAATGACGTCCTGCTGGTGACCAAGATTTTGACATTGACTCTCGAACAATCTGTATAGGAAATCGCCCATAGTACGTTATAGGGATGTCAATCCGCTCGGCTCGAGCGGCGAATCTAACTCTCGAGTCGAGTCGTCGCTCGAGCTCGACTCACTGTAACCGAGTCGCAGTGTGAGTCTCTCTGAGCAGCGACTCGACTCGAGCACATAGTGAGCGCCGACTCGGCTCGACTCGAGCACATAGTGAGCTCCGACTCGAGTAGTTCTGAGTACTGACTCGACTCGACTCGAGCAGTTCTGAGTACCGACTCGACTCGACTCGAGCAGCTACTGAGCGCCGACTCGAGCAGTTGTGACCACTGACTCGACTCGACTCGAGTAGGTACTGAGAACCGACTCGACTCGACTCGAGTCTGACCGAGTCGAGCGAGTCGTTGACATCCCTAGTACGTTCCAACATCTGAATAGGAAGCGAGCAAACTGCGACGTCGGCCCGAAGGTAGCATTTGGCCAGCGCAAGTCGAGCTGACGTCGGTGGAAAAAAAGAAAACCGGCGGCGGCGGGCGGGGTTTTGCACCTATCACGGCTAGTCGGGGGACTGACGGCGGCCTGGAAATAGCCCGACGACCAAGCGCCACTTATGGGTCGGCGCCGACCGTACCCCCAACTATTCCCCGACTACTAGTCGTGGTCCCGTCTATCCGATCAAAATCCTTGTCTTGGTCGGTATTTAGTCCTAGTCGGCATTTACTCGGATCAAAGTTCCTAGCTTTACTGCTTGTGCTTTCAACATGGATGTTGGTTTTCTGGACTGCATCATCGCACGTTACACAGTCAGCAAGTCAGAATTTGATGTGGGGGTTTCCTGTAGGGGATTAAGCGGCATTTTCTTTCTCCAGAATGAGTGCGGACGAGCAATCACAGTCTCAGTCACATCTCAACGGTATGCTGACACGATTAACACACTTCTCGCACTTGAACTTGCACAGTTCCCTTCAAATGAGCCATTTTGGTTGCAGCAAGACGATAGTACATTTCACTGTGCACGAATTTCAAGGGAAACTCTCCACCGACTTTTTGGAAACCGCATCATTTCAAGGAATGGTGACATTTAGTGGCCTGCTAGACCAACGGATTTGAAAGTTTGTGATTACTTTTTTCTGTGTGGGGGGAGGGGTACTTCAATCACGAGTTATACGTAATGTGTTTACACATCATTGCCGAGCTGAAAAACAACAACCATACTGATATCAGAAACATTTCTATTCAGATGTTGAAACATGAAAAGGACAATTTTCGTCGCCGATTGTCGGAGTTTCATCGTTGAAATGGTGGTCACCTGCAGGTCGACATTTTCAAAACATGAGTACCCTCTCTAAATACGCTGAACGAACCCCTTCCTCAAATCAAAATGATTTCTACGCCACTCACTGCCTGAGAAAGAAAGCAATTACTAGGAACAGAGAGGAAGAGTGGGAGAGAGAAGTGGACACCACCGAGGAATACGTCATGCGCTCATAATTCCTCAGCTGATCACCACTTTGGTATGAAATAGTTCCTTCCGCCCTCCTATTTGCTAAGTTGTACCTTTTTTATTTCACAGGAACGTAGGTAGCAACACATTTTCTTTCTTTCTCTCTTTGACGCTCGATCTCTTTTGTAAATATGTGAAATTGTCTCATACACGTGGATTGCAAACACAAATGACTCGAGTGATTCACAGAGAAAGAAAGAAAGAAAGGAAAAAAAAACTTTCACCGGAAATGAACAAATTAAAAAAGATTGTGTTGTTTGTTGGTTTTGCACTATGGATTCTTTTTATTCTTCTTGAGTGAAATACATTTGCAGACGGTGACATTCACGCTTTATAACTGACGTTTCCTTATGACGCAGGACAGTCTGGACTAAATGTGACTTTAGAAGATACAATGCCTCGTACGACCGCTCGTATGATAGAATGTATAGTACGAGATTTTTCCTATGTATAGTACGAGATTAAAAATCCTTCGTACGAAATTTTTCCTGTGATAAATAATAAAATATTTTATAGTGTTTCACACTGTACAATTTTAGGTACGAGGGGATCAGCCAAGATAATATTATTCTACCGATATTGGTGGAAGTAGCTCATTATTATTATTATTCGAATTTATGTCATGTTACTAGTTACATACAGGAGTGTACAGCCAACAAGATACAAATGTGATGTAATTTACTTTGGTATCTCCAAAACGTTTGATTTAATAACTTTAATTAATATGCTTATAATAATTATTTACTTGAATCTTTTTTTAAAAAAATAATTAGTGAAATATTGTAAAAATTATTGTTTATAAGCATTTTATATTAATTCATCATTGTACCGTTTAGTTTTTTGTTCTATTAAGATAACTGTTCTCTTTCTCTTACATATGCTGCTGGACTCATGTTACTGTTGCTGACTTTGTGTTGTATAAGCTCTTAATCGCTGTTCCCTGCACCCAAATAAACTTATTATTATTAATATACAGGGCGTAACAAAACTCCCCCGAAAAAGCATGTGATGAGATGATAATAGTGTTACAACTACAAGCAAACAAAAATGGCGTACTGAACTTTGTGTCAAACCCATTTGAAAATTTCAGATCAAGATTGCAGGTAATAGAGCGTCTGTACTCAGTTTAAGATGTTGCTATTTTAACACAATTTTATTTCTAGCAAATTCACAATTTCGTTACAAATTATTATGCCTAAACATACCTCTATACTTAAAACAGTATATTTAACATATTGGGTTATCAGCCAGATGAGAACGATCGTATCGTCGCAGTAAACTCCCGACGTCAGCACAGATGCTAAGCAATGTTTCTCTTGTGTGTTAAACGTTATATTTAATGTTTGCACTGAGTATGATAAAAAAATCTAACCTGTTTTTTCTAAACTATGTCTGGGAATTTTGTAATCAGTGTTTCCATTGTGTAAAAAGAAAAAGTAATCTAACCCGACTTTTCTAACATATTTAAGTGAAACACAATTTTTCGAAAGGAGAAAGAAAATGTAACGTTCCTTAAAAAAAAGTTGAGGTGGCACAATGCTCCGATACTTCACTCAATACACCACGAGAGTAATTCCTGATCAAGGCTTTACAGTTAGTTTAACAATGTTAACAGAATGCACTCTATACCATTGGAAGTTTACTGCGACGATAAGGTCCAAGGCGAGATGTACGCTGAGTCTGAGTGTCGAGGAACATCATCATTCATATCTTGAGGGTGAGTATGAAAAATGAAAGTGAGTATGGCAATAAGACAATCAACGATGAAGCTGCTTTGTGATTTGCTGCAAAACTGCGTCTGTGGTTACACTGAGAGAGAAAAAATACTGTATCATTCTTCTTTCTCTCTGTCTTTTCCCACCTACGTGGGGTCGACGTTTCTGATGAGTCTTCTCCACAAAGCCCTGTCCTGAACATCTTCCCCCTGACAGACCTTTCTCCCCGAGATCCTTCTTCACCCTATCCATCCATTTCCTCCTTGGTCTCCCTCTACCTCCCTTGCCCTCCACTTCCATTGCCATCACTCTTCTGACTACATAGTCATTTGTTCTCCTCATTACATGTCCATACCACTGCAGTCTATTTTCTTGTATCTTCTTAGATATATCTGCAACTTTGGTTGTACCTCTTACTCTCACTCTGCATCTTCTTGTTATCCCACATATCCAGCGTAGCATTCTCATTTCTATAACTTCTTTTCCCACTGCACTAACACACCCTCAGTTATCGGCGTTGTGTTGTTCACTGACTCAGTATGAAATAATGAAGTATGACTGGGCTACTGCCATCTGGTAAAACTTTTCAACTCAGGCTATTTCTTGATCCAAAAAGTTTATACGATGGTTAATAGAAGCATTTTCTTGTACTGAATTGTATTATTGACCTTCAGGCATTCTTAGCAAGGCCGGATGGCTTTTTTTATGTTGCGTTTCGCGCCAAACATTAAATTTGTCGATTTCTGCTTCTATTCCGTTTGTCTCTCAGAATTCAGATAAGTTACAACGCTGTACTACATAAGTGTTGTTCTGCAGACTAGTCTTTCAATTAACTTTATAAGCTGCATAATACACCATTTTAAGAGTTCAGAGAATTAGATTTTGAAGATACAAGATGTCCTTACGGAAAGACCTTAAGCTTAATTTTGACCACGTGTCTTATCGCAACTCTTCCTCTATATCAAACTTCTACAATAGAACCGCGGTAATCCGACCTTTGATGGTTCAACTTTTCGCATAATCCGATCATGACGTAAGTTGGTTACTGTCGGAGCATTTCTGTACTTGTCCTTAAAATACCACTTACTTTGTTGAATTAGTTAATTGGTGACAGGGTGGCTCAGTTGGTAGACCGCTCACCTCTGGGGCTAGTGGTCGTCGGATCAATTCCTGCTCATGCCATGTGGGCTTTGTGGTGGACAAACACCGTGTGAGTGGGTTTTCTCGGGGTTCTCCCGTTTCCTCCCACTTTCTTCATTCCACCAATTCATCCCCTCATCATCCATACGGCCTGAGCAAAAGCTGCCTAAAGGGTTTAAAATATTTAAAAAAAATAATAACTGGTGACACTTAACCAATGCGCTCTAAATTTTGCTTTACGAGTGTTTGTTCTTAAAGCAGTGATTTTTTGATAATGCATAGCGTGTTTGGGTTAAAAATCGGCTTTCTTTGTAGTAGACTGGTATTTTCACAACGAAGAGAGGTAAACACGTTACGATGACTTTGAACTTTGAAGGACTTTACTGTATCAGGTCTATTAAATATTTGTGCTCCTGATAATCTGGTCTTTCTTGTGTTCGGACTCTGACCTCAGCCCCATAGGTGACGGATTAACGAGGTTCTGCTGTAACAAATAGACGATTGGCGACTGTCCCTACTCGAGCTGTTAGAGCTTTCACGAGAGAAATTTTCTGGCATGGCGTGTAAGGAAGTTAAGCACTTTTCTATCACGCAAAGAAAACTAGCAAATATCCAGAATTCAGAAAGTTGTCAATCACAAAACCCTAACATTAAATTGACATTCTACTGGTATTCACAATACTCCAAGATAGTTCTTATTGTGAAATTAGTGCAATTAAAATAACTCAAAATTAAGTGACTAAGGAAACCATCCACGAATGTGTACACAGAAGATAAAATAAAAGTGTCTTCCTGAAAATTAATTCTACTGAGTTGCTTGCATTGCATTGCAGTGCCTCTTTCAAGGTCTTGGTCTTTCTCCTTTGCAATCTTGCGCAAACTATGAAAACACATTTCCTTGCAAAGTGCTTTTTAACAGGAGATGAGTTGATAAATAAAATTATGTACATAACTTCCGTCCATGTTTCCTTCGAGATTATTACAGAGACTCTTTCCTCTAATGTTTGTTGTGTTTAAATCGTCTTAATTAATAACAACACTTCCTGTAAAATGTCTTCGTAAACATAATTGTGACACAGTGACGAGGTTGAAATTATCAAAGCTATTACGTACTGTACTTGTTGTCCATTGAAGTTAAACGTGTATCATCTCAAACTAGTGAAAATCAAATGTGTATTTAAAAAAAAAAAACTTTTGAAATCGGTGCTTTTTTCTAAATCAAGTAACAGGACTGGAAAAACTTTATTTTTATATGGGCCAATACAGTAACTTTGGACTTCGGCCCGTCACGACAGCCTTTAGCTGTTAAGTGTTAAAATCCACACCCATGCCCCTGCCTAGACTCGAACCCGGGACCTTCAAGCCGATGGCCTACCGCCGCAGACCGCTCGGCCACCCGGTCGGGTAACAGGAGGAGTCTTCTATTTTATTTAAGGAACTCGTCCTCATGGTAAGATAAAAAAAAATGTGTATGGACGGTAACAGCATTATAGCTTACGCGCGTCCCGATTGTCCTCACAAGCCACGATGTTGAGTCTACACCAAACATCCATGAACACCCATCGAGATCGAACTCAAGTACGCATTGTTAAGATACATAAAATAAAGTAAAGAGAGAGATATTTTAAAACGTGACGTGAACCTTTGTTTTAGAATGTGTGTAGTTCAGACCCAGAAAAAGATCAAACAAGGTTTTCGGAAGAACAATACTCTAGTAGAATTCAAGTGGAAAGTGTTTTCCTTTTCAGCGAATCACATGCAACTATTCGAGCAATGTTGCCAGTTCTTTCACCGTCCGTAGAGCGTCAAGCATTTACTTCGGAAATCTGAACAGACAACGTTGGAGTTACCTTTACGTGACTGAACAGAGCTCCTCAAGAAAGCTACTCACTTGGAAACCACTGTATAGGTAATAAGTATTTGCTAAGAGCAAATAAATAGAAACAAAGATTCATTTGTTTCATTACTAGACCATATGAAATGAATTCCAAACCACATATGGTGATGGACTTCCTGATTGTACTTTAGGAACATGCATGGATTTTTTAATAACACGATCCCACATCGAACCAGTGTTCCGATTTTTACCTTCAACGCGCACACAAATTTAGTCATGCTTCATCCCTTTCTTTTTTATTATTTTAAAATACAATATTCAATATTATTTGTATTGAAAGAATATCTCATCTCGGAAGAAAAGATCCACTTTCCAGGAGCATCTCTCTTTCGTCCATTCAGCGTGGGAATGATTAATAAAACTTGGAAGAAAATCTTATGTTTTCGTGTTGGAAAGTAGTGAATTGCAAAGTAGCGTTTCAATTTTCAATCGCACGACACACCAGCTACACTTTTCGATCATCCATACTTGTTACTGCTGCTTCTTATAAGTGTATACGCGAGAAATCCCCTCACCATAAGTTCCGTGACGGAAGATGAAAGAATGAAATCGTGGGTGAAACAATGAACGATTATGAATTACAAAATACGTTGTTTTCTGAAGTCACAATGCAAAGGAATTTAGTCCATAAACTTGAATTTGATTAAAATCTACAAACTAGGTTGCATGAAAAAGGTATTTTGCCAAATACAGTAAAATCTGGAACTCAATTCTTTTATTTCCACCAACTAACTCTTCCGATATAACCTACAAACGGAATTGAATTGAGCGTGTGAATTGATACTAATGTACAGTATTAATAAAGCTGCATCCTTTTAACCTATTTGTGACAATAACAATAACAAAATCAGGGGCTTCCGAATATAAACATTTGCGTATATGTTGTTAAGGTTCCTCGCTACTCCCTCCCCTACTTTTTAACATTTTTCAAAATATTTCAAAATCTAATAGCATTATCAAACTTTTAAGAAGATACATTTCTAGTACTTACAAATGATTATGAAATACAATTTACAGCGATCTCGAGATCTTCTCCATTGATGAGTGATTAGTTGTCAAAGATTATGACGTCATTATTTAATTAACAACGAATCACTCATCAATGGACAAGATCTCGAGATCGTTGTCCATTAAATTTCATAGAAATTTGTAAGTACTAGAGATGTATCTTCTTATAATTTTGATAATGCTATTAGATTTTGAAATATTTTGAAAAATGTTAAAAAGTAGGGGAGGGAGTAGCGAAGAGCCTTAAGTGTCCAATGCCCTGTAGGTGTCTGTTAACGCTCACTGGCTTGTAATCAATGGGTCCCGGGTTCCATTCCTGGTGGGGACACAAGTGGTTCGGAGTTCATGTTTAAGTGCTAAGTCCCGTCCTTAGACGTCATGTTTATCCGATGAAAGACAACGGTAAACCACCATCGGTTCACCTTGCCCAGGGACCTTTGGGTCAGTAGCTGTCTTCGAGCAGAACATTTTTTAAATCATTAATGGTGTTATAAAGTTTGTGTTTCATCCAAACAATAATTCTCTTCAAATCGCATTTTTTCCCCTTCATAATAACAATCAGACAGCCTTCAATCGCTCAGTCAGGATTTGACGTTGGTTGTTAACAAAAGGACAAACATTTTTATGGAATACAGAGGAGAAAGAAGAAGAAAGTAATTATTCTGTGCTAAAGCGCAAGAGAACTTAATCTCGACGTGATTGGAGGATCTCCAAGTGAAAGAAGAAGTGGAGAAATATTGGAATGCATAACCCAAAAGCCTCGTGGGTCAATGAATCTCATAGCGCAGTTTCATGAGGGCCGTGGAGCACGGAATCTCTCTGTCAATGACGCCCATCGCTTTTGAGCTGACTGAGGCGAAGCGACCTTGCGTGTCTCATCCCGCGCTCCAGGAAGAAGATACCAAGTGGTGTTTCCCACACCTTGGCTGCCAAGGCGTGACCTCTTCTTTGGATTCTAACATGAGACCCACTGACCCCTTTGCTTGCTTAAGTTAAAGATAAACACGATTTGAAACAGTGGTAGCAGCGAACAAGCAGTATCATGATCAAAATGTCAGTGAATTACCATTAAACAGAGAAAGAAAGTACTGTTCGTATAATTACTAGTTGTTAACAAGATCTCTAAAATAGCTACTTTGGATCGTAGACACAGTTATGCACTGCTCGAGCATTTAAAGCTCAAGTGTGACATTTTACAAGCTGGAAGTCCCGGTAAATCCAGTGATAACATATTTCCCTGGCTTTTTATGAGTCCAGGCTAACAGAAAACAAAACTGACTCACTAATCTTGTAGATGGCGTGGACCATTTGCTCCGAACGGGCACAAGCTAAAGTACTGTACCGCACATAAATCATTTTTATATCTTCACAATTTGATTATTTGTATGCTGAACTTCATAGCTGTATCACCGGACGTCTGTAATTCAGTTGGTAGAGCGTTGGCTTTGCATTTGGATTTGGGAGGTCCTGGGTTCAGCACCAGCACCCGACCACCTTGAGTTTTACCTCAGTCACACAAACCAGATGCCGGGATGGTGCCTTCAACTTAGGTGCTGGCCGACTTCTTCCCACATCCTTTGCCCTGATCATAAAACTGAAAGAACTTAAGAAACGATAGGGCGGCCCATACTTCAGTCGATATAGTGCAAACTGAAGAATTTCGTCAATCGTATTCACCCGTTTTAGCCCCTCTGATCTATATAGCCCCTTGATCAAAACAACCCCGGTCTACCCTACATAGAAAAAAGTGTTATTGTTTACTAAAGTGAATTGTGATGCTTTGTAGTGCAAAATCATCAAAGCAATGCACTACGTGAGTCATAATTCGTTTCTTGGGATGTGTTTGGGAGTTTATTTCTGGACCTTCTTCATTGTAAGCACTATATGGTCCCTGTACTTCCTTTTCATGCTTGAAGTAATGCTATGTAATCAAAAGCAATCCTAATTAACCTAACTATCTGAACCGATGCTAAAATAATATTAATAAAAAAAATGAAAAAGTTAATAGTAGTACACGGAACATGAAGTGCTTACAATGGAGCAGCCCATAGTGTTTTAGTTTGGACATCCAGTGATGTATTTCGGGGGTGGGTTCGAAGGGGTCCGCCCCCCACCAAGAGTTTTTTTTCAGGATTAGTATAATTTTAGGCGTTAATATAAACTTTTAATATACATTTCATTCCCAGAACATATGTTGGATCACCCCCGCAAGCCCATGGACCCCTTCTAAAACTAACTTATAGATACCTGCCTATGGGCATCACAAAACAGTCAGAGAAGAAGGATTTAAATAGCACAATCAACACGTGGAATCCACACGTACACGTGACAATTTAATCGCGACTAATTAGGAGAAATGTTACGCTGCCACATCATAAGTTACTCAGGATTGTTTAGCAATTAAAAGGGACTGTAAAAAGAAACTAAACAAAAAGCACTGCCATTTAAAAAAAAAACGTAACGAGAAAGTCCCCGTCTTCTCTCTATGATAATCATCAAAAACTCTCAGTTTAAATTATCCCGACGTTAATGAAAGTACCCCTTTATTAGCACTTTTATTTTTGATAATTCAAATTGTCTACAAAAGAAAGAATGAAAAAGAAAGAAGAAAAAAAAAGAGTAGAGAAAAACAGAAGTAAAAGTTCACAAAATGTTCGTTAATTTCGCTTCGATTATGTTTTTTCTTTCATTTAAATTTCGCACCATAAACTGTTCATAAATGTGTGTATATGTATGTGTATCTACTGTATACATACATGGTGAGAAATAGAAAGTCTTCTCAAACTGTAACTTTCATTTTATGCTAATAAACGGATGGATTATGTTGAATTCGTCATAATGTTGTTGACGTGTAGCGAAAGGAAAGGAAACACAATATTTCATGAAAGACAGTAAAAACTGATGAACACTTGTTAATGTCCTTTCCTTTTCAATGTAATGAGGGAAGTCATATTATTTAATGCCTTTTTTTTCCTTTCCTATGAGTGAAGAACTCTACAGTAATTTTTTTTATTTGTTACACACCTTTTTCAAATAGAAAATGAAACCTCAGTGGGCTCAACGGTGGTATGATCGTCTCGTAATCGAGAAGGTCACACTAGTGCAAATTTCTGTGCGTGACCATGTTGGTGAGGTCTGTTTCAAAACAGCGAAATCTTCGGTCGTTTCTTTGCTATTCTGAACTTTGAAAACTGAAAACAAGACAAACAGATATAAGACATTATTATTGCACAAATTAGAATATTTGTTAGCACAATGCATTATAGTACGTTTAAACATAGAAAAACATCTATTTTCGATATATTTTAAAAAGTTTCGATTGTTTTTCGAAACAGTTCCTTTTCCGAAAAAAATATTGAAAAATTACTTTTTAATAATATTTTCTTTTATTTACTGGTAAGACTTTTAACATCAGAGTTTATTTAATAAATGTATCCATCAAGGTATTGCCTGAATGTTGTTGCTTGAATTTGTTTGTTAAAAAATACATGTGTATGTTTTATCAACATGTATAATGATTCTTTTCATAAACCTATGTTTAAAAAGATTAGACCATTTTGAAGTCTATCGATACAAAACTCGGAGGTTTATTCCACAAAGCTACTGTACATAATTTTAATTCTCAGTATCTGGCAACTATGACCAGTGAGACGGTATTGTCCCAAAATATATAGTGATTTGTGCGTTAAGTAAAGATGCATATACATTCTCTTTGCATTTTCTCCAATCTTCAAATATCTGAGTACTAAGGAAAGGATCGAATATTGTCGCGGCCGTGACACAGCTCTCGTCAACATATGCCTGCAGAGAAAAAATGACCCGTATTCAAACTGAGGCGTGAGGGAATGCAGAAAACTTTATGACAGCTTTTCTTTCCTGCCAGTCAAATGATGAGGTAGTGCCTTTAATGAAGGCTAGGACCTCCTTCCTCCTCACACAGACATAGTGAAAACGACAGAACGGGCCGGAAGGAACGCGAGTCGTGAGAGCTACAGTTTTGTGTAAATGATTTTCCTGACTAATTTCGAGTCACTCGTCTCGAAAATGCATCGTTTGCCAGCTACGCTTTGGTAAACTCGTCACGTCAATCCTAAAATTGATGGACAAAGTGCTATATATTCTGAATTTATGTTCTCTTACGACTCAAATGAGACATATATCAAAGCAAAACGACAGTCATTGGTTGTACAGTAAAGTGCCAGACAAAATTCTGCATAACCTCTAGATTTCAGGCTCGGCGTGACAAGTTTACCAAAGCGTAGCGGGAAAACAATGCATTTCCGAAACGACCACGCTAATCAGCGACCCGAAATTGGTCAAGACACCATTTTTCACCAAAATTTAGCTCTTACGACTTTAGAACTTCCCTTGTAAGCATAATCCATTGATTTACCCCCAAGATTTGTTCTTGAGGGGAAATTTAACCTGATCACTTATTCTAAAGGAACAATTTAGTATTTTTCAAATCTTAGGTTCGAAAAGGCTATGGGAGAGATTATTGCACAGGATTGTAAAATCAAATAATGTTTTACCCCGGGTTGACAGAGATATTACTACACTCACTCTCTGTATGTGTGTTCACGGGTTCAAGTCCCATCGGAGTCCATTGAACAGATTGGTTCGACATTTACATTAACGAAAATTGTACGTCCTATGAAATGGCAGTTTGTTTATGTTTTTGATAATATTTCAGTTAGGCAAACAAAATAAAGTTTCTTGAAGGTGAATATTTCACAACTGACCTTCCTCTTAATGTTAGCATATACGAATGTTTCCTAAATAATAATAATAATAATAAATTAGCTCTACCTGGGGATAGAATCCATGTCTCCCGTACAGCAAGACAAGGCTCTACCTCCTAATCCACCCAGGGAAAAGGAGAGAAACTATTTTAAAATAGTGTTTACAGCACACACCGTGATACGTCACGGAAGGTGAAACTGAATCGACGAAAGTAACCGGAACAGTGAAGTGATAGTACCGGAGCTGGGAAAATTTAGGTTCCTCCATCATGAAGAACGCCAGTTCTTCGAGTGACGCTGGCAAAGGATAGTGTAAGCGGCACTCTATGTATACAGCTAGTTTCGGATCTAGCGAACTATAAGCCCGATTTTGATGATTGAACTTGCATTTGAAAGCTCTTTCCCATACTAAAATAAAGAAATAAAAAAATGTATCGGTAGGATCTTCCTGGGATCCCTTGGGGAGGTGCGAAAAAAATATTCAAAATCTTACATTTCTGATGTTAGCACTGACCCCAGACCATATATGCGGCCGAAACTTCCGTAATCTTAATCTACGCTTTAATACCTTTCAAACGGTGTATGACACGTCAAAATCGGTGAAGGGGTTCAAAAGTTACGACTTTTTTTTAGTCCACAGAATCACAGAATATTCACAAATGATAAATAAGTTTGTCTTTTTGGTTGAGCCCCAAATGGGTGGTGGCGGGGAATTTTGGGGTAAATTGCCGGCCTAAACAAGTTGGGGTAAATCGAAGCTTATTATTATTATTATTATTTTGATAGGAGTTACCGTTTTCGAGATACGGTCCAAAATCGTCCTTTTGTATGAAGACTATGCACTTTTTTTTAATAGGCAGCCTTACAAAATAAGTGATATCAGTATAAAAACCTCTTCGGGGTAAAGACAAGAGTGACGCAATAATTCTACTCACAAAAGAAGTTATATCCATTTTGCGAGTTAATTTCTTTGTGTCACTATGACAGAAGTGTTTCCTTTGTAATAAAATTAGGAGATTTAGTATCCTTCCGCCATAGTGACACAAAGGAAGTAACTCGCAAAATGGATATTAACTCGCAAAATGGATATCACTTCTTTTGTGAGTAGAATTATTGCGTCACTCTTGTCTTTACCCCGAAGAGGTTTTTATACTGATATAACTTACAAGCAAACATACTGATGGGGCAGAAACTTCCGTCATGTTTAGAATGTCAAAATATGATCGCATGCAAATTTTGGCAACTCGAACGCAATTACTTTGGGAGATATCGATGATAGAAAAGTCAGATACTTGTTTGTGGAGAGTGATTAGAAAAGTTTGGAAATACCCTTATATTTTTAATTGCTGAAAGAAATGGAAAGCAAATACACAGTAATGAGTACTTGGTGGAAGGCGCTACCTGTTGGAGAGTTTATCATGGCCGCCATCTTGAAGTCCGCCATATTGAATCTTGATTGATTTTCTTATATGGGAAGGGAGTCGTGTAACGTGTCATTCTGCGCTAGAATTTCACGAGAAATACGATTCTGATGCTAGTTTTGCTGTAAATGCACTGCTATGAGAGAAAAGATGGGGTAATGACACAATAGTATGAAAACATATTATACATTTCGTTTTGAAATGACAAACGAAATGAAACCCAAACGCATACTAATTGTTTTTGGCTACAGTGCCCTATCGATATGGATTTGTATGCATTTGGGTTTCATTTCCTCTTTTATTTTAAAACGAAATGGCTGTTTTTAGGCTATTAAATCATTAGCCCAGACGAGTGTTACATACCCTTTTCTCTCACAATAATATTCTTACATAAAAACTGACATCAAAATCGTATTTCTCGCGAAATTCTAGCCCAGAATGACATGTTACACGACCCCCTTCCCATTTAAGAAAATCAATCGAGATTCAATATGGCGAATTTCAAAATGGCGGCCATGATAAACAAACTCTCCAGCAGGTAGCACTTTCCACACAGTATCCATTACTGTGTATTTTGCTTTCCATTTCTTTCAGCAATTTAAACATATAAAGGGAATTTCCACACTTTTTTTTATCACTCTTCAGAAACAAGAATCTGACTTTATATCATCATATCTACCAAAGTAACAGCGCTCGAGTTATCAAAATTTGCATACGCACATACTTTGACATTCTAAACATAACGGAAGAAAAAAATCGTAAGTTTTTTCTTCCCCATCAGTATGTTTGCTTGTTAGTTCAATGGGATTTACAGCTGCGAGACTCGCCAGAGCTAGGAGTAATTCTTTTGACAACACCTCTCATTTAACAACCAATTATATCTTTCATGATTAAAACATATTGCGAACATTTTTAAAAAGCAACACTGTTGAAAAAGGAATGCATAGTAAGTGTTCAAAATTTACTTCATTGTCATCTCGTTATGACTTCACCTTCATCTGATGGAAGGCAATGGCAAACCACCGACTTTCGCCTTGTTCAGAGACCTTTGGGACATAAACCCTGTTATTATCAAGGCAAAATGAGAAAAGTGCAATAAATGGAGGATGATAAACGTACATTGAAGAACATGCCACTATAGGTTTATTATTATTATTATTATGGGAGAAAATTAAAGTCTATGTTTTGCATCGGATGAGATAATATACCTAATACATAATTATGTAATAAGAGAATATAGTAGTTACATAGCCCTATTTTTAGCAAAAAAACAAAAAAAAAAACAAAAAAAAAACAGGTCACTATCCCGAACCCTGGAGAAAAGCTCTAATCCTGCTCATCTACAAAGGGGCCAAAAATCAACCCGAAAGAAATATAGACCGATATAAATTGTAAATGGCTTTGCCAGAATTTTTGAATCTATAATACCTGAGCATCTGAACTTTAACCTCAATTCCATGAGACTCAACATGGTTTCATACAAGGTAAATCCACGGCTACTAACTTGTTACATGCTACCAACTTAATGCAAGACGTATTGCAGAAAAAAAGAAAAACAGTGTGATATTTTTCATTTCGATTTTTTAAAAGCGTTCGACATGATAAAGCAGACGATTTTTTAAAGTAAACTATAAGATTGGTCTCTCTCCAGGTTACCTCAAATTCGTATCCTTCTCTGCACTAATAGCAAAAGGAATTCGTCAAGGATCCCCTTTAGATCCGCTATTGTTTAATGTATTTATTAACGATTTAAGTGCAAGGGAATTGTTTACCACTCCTCTGTTATTCGAAGATGATTTGAAACTTATTGGCCGAATTACGAATACCAAAGACATGGAATCGGTACAAAGGGATATCAAACATTTAGAAGATTGATGTGCGGATAATCAAATGTGCGTTAACATATCTAAAACCTATTTTGTTAGTTACACCAACAAAACCAATTATCATGTAAGTCATTACTTTATTTCAAATAATGAGATACGAAGAACATCAACAATAAGAGATCTTCGAAGTACATTTTGATAATAAACTAAAACTCAACTCACATGCCTCCCACGTAACCACGGAAGCTAAAAAAGTATTAGGTTTCATGTTTAGCCAATGGGGCGATTTGTTTTATTATACAAGGTATTAATCAGACGCAAATTATAATATGCAGTTATTTTTTAGAAAAACTCAACTAAAACCAGGAATGACGAAACAGAAGCCGTCCAGCAAAGTTTGATAAGAATTCTATGCTTTAAATTAGGATGGGGTATTATTCTCAGCGTATTCCATAGGTTAGGGTATTATTCTTATAAATATGGACGATGGTGTTATTTTAATCTTGAACCTTTATTAAAAAAAAAAAGACGAAAATACTTGATAAGCAATTTCTAGAGGATCTCTTTGCAAATAAAATACATTGTACGTGTCTGCTGGACTTAAACATACAAATTCCTGCTTACCGTACGAGACGGTATAACCCTTTAGTTTCAATGTAACATTGTAATGGTGTATTAAATAGGATGGTCACCAATTATAAAATCGCCTCGAGAATATTTGACACCATGTAAATACCCACACTGTTTAACAAGCTCAAAATCTGTCTGCTTGTATGTCCGCCATATCGCTGAAACAACGTGCACTAAACTATGGTGATCGAGAAGTTGGGGGATTGTTTTATTTGTCTCCGAGCCAACGGGCGGGCATATCAGACATTTTTTTGTTGTTGTAATATGAAATAGATTGAATAAGAATTAAAAACTTTAGTACTTAATTCTGATGGACAAGTACTTTAGGATTTATAGTAACGAGGACTTGAAAGAACTATTTTTAGTCATGGATGCGTTGTTACGTCATTAAGCTCTATATATGAATTAACATTTTCGTTCTTTTTCTCCAACATCACATAATATTTTATTTAATATTTTTTAAGGTACAAAGTTCAAGGTTGTAAACGAACTTAATTACTAACATAGACTTTTCTCTCAAGGAAACCTCCGCTTGATTTCCCATCATTCTCTGTTAATCTATGAATATTCGCCATTTTTTTTTTTACGATGATCAAGAAAGAAGTATTGAGGACCTTTCTAAATACTCTGCAGATAGAATAGTAGTAAACGTATATTGTAATGTAACCTGATACATCTGTGAATGTACATTGTTAAAAAAATTCAGATACATTCCTGGAAAAACTAGGCAACTTATGCATGCCATGTATGGCAATTACTTACGCCATGTATAGACATTTTCAGTAACTTGGTTTATAAAACCCAGTCACCTTGCAGTTTTCAGAAAAAAAACTGAAGCGAGATTTGAACACAGGTTATTCAGTTAGAAGTCTTACTGACAGGACTAAACTTCCAGTGATAAGAAAACACTTTATGAAAACAGTTAAGTATAGAGAGTCAGAAATACGTTGTCAGAAGCTCGAAAATATAAACGAAGTTCCTCCCATGACTTACGTCATGTTTTAATCACTTTTCTCTATTTGCCAATGAGGGATTGCAATCCCCCATTCACTGAGATTATTTCCTATTTCTGCTCTAATGCGTATCAAACATGGCGACAGCAAAACACTTGATCAGAAAATTGCATGTTCGGTTACGTCTCTATCTGCGAATGTGCGAACATCACACTGGAACTAAACACTCAGAACTTCCAGTACCACAAAAAAAAAAAAAAAAAAAAAAAAAAAAGAAATCTCAGTGTTTTTCTAGCATTAGTTCACATATTAACATGTATCTGAAAAATTATTGGATATATGAAGCCACTTTCCTAAAAAAATAAAATTAAGAGTGTGTGTAATATATAGGGACAATGAAAACTCACTCCAGTATAAATTAACACCTTCCAAAATTGTAAGACTTTTTTTTTAACTCCTCAAATGTATAGTGTTCGAGTAATTAAAGAAAAAAGTAACAAAGTACCAACAATGTAAAGTTCTAAACTGCAGTAATACTTCATAATTGTCCCTTGAGTCGGACCAATAAACTAGATATGGACATTTTGATTATGAACTGTGTTCCACCTATTCAACATAACCTTAAATGTCAGAATATATATAAGTTTATATTTAGAATTTGCGTATCATAATAGTGGCGTGCACGGGAATTAAGAAAAGTTAATGACAGAAGCTTTTCACCTACAGACTTCCATTTGTGTTTTCATTACTAACAAGTTTTAGATCTGATCATGCAGCGCCCAAATTGAACAGTCTGGTAGGTTAACGCCCGATATGGCCTACAGAGTTCTGGATTGTTTTAGTTCATAAGGGTTATATACTGTATAACAAGCATGTTATGGTTAAATATATTCCATAACATTTGGCTCCAAACAATCTTACAAATATAGTATTTTAATCTGTTTACTGAATTTTTAAATGCATTTATTGCGATGATTACCCGCATACACCTTTGGTTTTAATCGTCGCTTATGGTCAACTCCGTGCTTGTATCATGTACCCAGTCATCATTTTGAATTTGTATTCATTTTATGGCTTTTAGGCATTTCAGGCTAGGATAGGAGAAATGCTGTTGGAAAGTAGTCGGCCAATGCCCAGTTTGTAGATACCATCCTGGTATTTACTTGGTGTAGCTGAGGAAAACTCCTAGGAAAACCTATCCAGTTGTCGTCGTGAAGAGAAGGTCGCGTAGTACTGACCAAGACCCACTTTGTGTGCGAGTGATATCACAAATCCCTCTGTGCACTCGTACTCTGTGCCGGCCGGGTAGCCGTGCGGTCTACGGCGGTAGGCCAAAGACCCGAAGGTCCCGGGTGCGAGTCCCGACAGGAGCATGGGTGTGGATTTTAATGACTAAAGGGCGAATTGTGACGGACCGAAGTCCAAAGTTACTAGACTGGCCCGCATAAAAATAAAGTTTAGCAAAGGTTATCGTACTCTGGCTTGAATTCAAATCTGAACTTGGTTCGGATCTCACAGCTCACATGCTGAGAAGCCACGTGATCGACTGAGACAAAAATCAGCAAGTTAAAAAAAATATATAAAAAAAATAGTTCCATTCTAATCATACTGATAGAATTTTACTTTTGTTTTGATTGCACTGCATTGTAATAAAAAAACCCAAAGGAATTGGTATTTACATGCAATAAATAATTTGCAACAGTGCTGCTGGTTTCTGTAAAATGCCGGAAGTTGTACGATTAAACGACAATACTCGCTGTATTCAGTAAACATTCCAATTTCATGCTATTTCCTTAATATTTTATATTTGTAATGTTGAACGCTGTACACTATCTGAAGTCAGCTGAAGACCTGTTTCCTTATTTTTTTCTTTCTTCTTCTTCTTCTTTTTGTAGAGACACTTTTTTTCTGTTTAATTTTCACATGCGACTCATATTTTCTCACGTCTTACTTTGCGACAACACTGCCACCTGGCTGTGAGCAATTTCTCTTCCTCTGTGGTTTTCATTCCTCTCTCCCCGAGCCGTTTCCTCTGCGTGAAGAGTATAATTCCTGCATCAGTTTTATATACTTCCTCAAAATAATATTCTTTTATTTTTGTTAATTTCCTATTTGTATTCTTAATATCTGTTAAGAAGACTTATTTGTATTAATAACCAAAAAGAAAATTAGAAATGGAACATATAAAAACGCTCCCGCGCCCCCTTTTCTGACATGTAAATAAGCAAAGTACTTTACTGAGATTCCATTATTCAATAAGTTATGTGACAGTTTAACAAAATGCATATTCAAAATTCGTTTTCATTTGTTTCTCAAGTACAAAGCCATTATTATTATTTCTTTTTTTTTTATGTGTGTACGGTATTTGACGCATCTTAAGAGGAATAGCGTCTACGAACCAGCATTTTTTTGACAAGGGAGGAGAAAATAGGAGCCGAGGATCTTTGCCTACGTACCATACCAGCAATCGAACGGTAAAACTGAGGCAATCCTTAAAATCTCACTCAATTTGGCTGGCAGCAGAACCAGAGGTAGAGTGTCTCCCCAGTGTCAATCTACCAGGAGACCACGAGGGATCAATTACGTAGCTTATTCACGTACAAATAAAGATGAACGAAAAGTAACCTTTACGGACTTTTCTTTGCATCAACATTTAATTTAATCTGATTACTATTTCAACAAAACACGCAGCATCTGAAAGACCTTGCATTATGAAAAATACAATTGATGAACATTCTTTGCATACATTTTCTTTAAAGTGATCTTATTTTGTTCAGAAGAAATGAATGGAAATATTACGAAATCGATCTTCATTCTATGTGTTCGCTTGTCTGCGTAATGTATAGTGCGTGTAGCCATTAAGCACAAATATTGGCTAACCAAGTTTGGTTTTTCAGATTTCGATTATGCAAATCTCGAATTGATAAGTATCCAATTGACTCTGAGAGAAGAAACGTCCAACCTCAAATACTAATTCTGTGTGGGCACGCATGAACAACTTTCACTGTTATTTAAAAAAAAAAATGATAGGAATTCCCAGTAAAATCCCGCAGAATTTTTAATAGTTAGTGTATCAACTATCAAGCGATGCTTTTGTTCTGAACATTTACGAGTATGCATCATTATTAATTTTTGTAATTTAATTTAAGTATTAAGGGAGCAAGGATATAACACATCCATAATTTGCCCCTTCAAAGATTAAGGAAGTTATCCATTTACAAAAGGAACTTTGGGTAGTAAGGTATGCGTTCTCCATTAACTTCTTATAACCGCAGAGGCATTTTTACTTTCATGAAGTGCTCTAAGCTTATGCTATACGTATCCATCAAAACTTCAACAAATGGACATATACTTAATACTGTTATATAAAATAAAATGTACAGTAAAATTGTTCAATAAAAGAAGCGAATAAACTTATTATTAAAGTGTTTCTTTACGTAAAATTTGAATTTGCGTTTTGCTGCCATCTATTATCCCGAATTGTAGGCCTACTGTTGTCCAAAACGCATTTAAATGTTTATCGTGATATTTAATGTTCGTCGATTCTGTTATTTTTTAAAATCTGGAATATTCACGACGTTCTTCATATTTTATCCCAAATTATTCTTGATCTGATGCTAAAGCATAGGGCTGTAGCAAACTTTCTGCCGTTCTTTTTGCATTGAAGTTCTTTGTTTAAGGAACAGAGGTATTGGACAAGTATACGTCACTGTTTCTGAGACACGAAAATTAATCCTGAAATATATCCCCCGATTTTTTGCGAATGTAGTAATGATCTTCGCCATTCATCCTCTTTCGGTTCACCTTATGTTTCTTTAAGGAAGAAACTTCTCCGCTTATTTGAATTTATTTGTGACCTTTAGCTATCTACGGCTCATGCAGGGATCGGGCCAGGGAAAGGATGCGGGAAGGAGTCGGCCAGTGCTTAAGTTGAAAGTACTATATCAGCATTTCCCTTGTGTGACTGACGAAAACCCAGGAAAGTTCTCAATAAAGGTTAGTCGGCTGCTGGTTTCGAACTCAGGATCTCCCGAATACCAAGCCAACGCTCTACCAACATGCTACGGCCGCTTGGTCTCCACTTATTATTTAAAAGAATCGTTTCCTTTTTAAATTTTATTTATGACCTTTAGGCGTCTAAAGTTCAGGCCGGGATAGGGGATGGGAAAGGATTAGGGAAGGTGTCGGCCAGCGTATATGTAAAAAAAAATCATGTGTATGTACATCACCGGTATTCGGTTTCATCTATAGAAGGTATTTTTACTGCCCATACACTTCATTTTATCTAATCTTATAGAAGTTATTTTGGCAGTATTATTATAGGAAATTTCAAAGGATTGTAGTTCTCGTGTTGTGGATAATATCCGTCACGCGATCACTACTCGAATAGAAACAATTAACTCAGTGCGCTGGGTCGCGGCTTCGAATCACGCCTGGGTATAGATATTTATGGATTATAATAGCATTGCATTCATTTAAACGTGACGGACCGAAGCCAATCTATGTATATAAAAATGTATGTATATTCCAGTATAACGGTGAAACACCTGGCGCAATTGGTACACATATCACTCATAATCCGAAAAAAAATACTCTAGGGTAACATATACCGCTAGCAGCACTAGGGGTGGGGATGGGAAGGGAGTGACACGTAAAAATAATAGAAAACAACCGATATTAGTGTCGATCCCATAGTTTTCTGGTTCGCTTAAATGAATAGTGACACTCCCGATGCCGCTTAACTCCAAGTTCAGCCTCCATCGGCATGGGATGTGATAAGGGATGGAAAATAAAATGTCAAAAATGGCTGAGATTAGCGTCGAATCCATAGTTTTCGCAGTGGCAATTCTCCTACGTAGGAACCGATGACTTTTCTGTAGTCAAAAGCAATATATGGAATAATAAATAATGTTTTCTGACGAAAGAGGAAGTAAAGGTATGAAAAATGCATGTAGAGAATTTAGTTGAATGTGGGATGGCAACATCCCCATGAGCCAAATGACGGCGGGTCAACAGCTCGCCGCCGTTCCAATTAGACTAATACTGCATCTCTGCCGCCAGTCCACCGACGGACATTGCCGGACAGCCGCCCTGTCGGTCCACCACTGGCGGACATTGGCGGTTAGCTTTTGTTCTCTGTTGGAGATCCGACACGGCCGATGTCCGGCAATGTCGACCGATGGACTGACAGCCGAGGCAGTAAAGTTGTTCATGGGGATTAAGTCGAGGGAACCAATGTACTATTATCTAGCCGAATAGATCTAGAATAGTCCCCATGAGCATAACGCCGGCGGGCCACGAGCAGAGATTAATAAAAAGAAGAAAGAAAGTAAAATGGGTGTAGTAGTTTTTGGAAACTAGTTTATCAATTTCTGAAATGAAGGAATACAGATTGGCTTTAATCGGATGACTTGTTGGATCTTATGTTAGAACTATAAATGCTGGACATGACGTACTACGCAGCAGTGAAGAACTTTTCCATACGAAAAAACTTTGGCGTGCCGAAATTGAATCGACATACACATGTTTTGTTTTTTTTAAGATTTATTTATTGAACACAACAGGTTAATAGCCTAATTGTGGTGTTCAACATACACATATGACATTCTCTGTATAAACACACATAGATGTAATATACATATTTGGACTTTTGGAGCTGCATGGCAACATATTCTGCATAAAGTATTCATTATTTTATATAAGAATGGAATTCTCTCATATTTATGTTAAAGGTATCTCAGGACATTCTTTAAGAACACATTTATATAAGGAGCACATTCTCCTAATAGGCGATATATCCATTGTTTTAGTTCTTTGGGCTGAAAGGTGGAAGACAGCATTACGCGGTCAAGTTACTCTATGCGGTACATACAGCCCTAATTCAGATAATAAGCTTTCTGAGTCGATTTTACTGTGTAAGAGTTTGTGTAGGAAAGTTAAGAGAAAATTAACTCTTCTGTTTTCAAGAGATTGTAACCTGTACTTATTTATCAGGTCTAAGTACTTTTCAAATTTAGGATATATTCCGGTTTCTTTGTATGTCAAAAATCGTACAAATTTAGACTGTATAATTTCAATTTGCCGAGAGTTCTTCTGTGTATTAGGATCCCATATTATTGCTGCGTATTCTAACTTTGACCTAACATACGCTGTATATAAAGTTTTTAAGACCTCAATATTCAAGAAGTCGCTAGTTAGCCTCATTACAAACCCGAGGTTCCTGTAAGCTTCGCTAACAAGGCGATTTATGTGCATGTCGAATGACAGGTTAGATTTAATGGTTACACCAAGATCTACTCGAACTACTGGAGTCATTAACTTTGTATTCGAATTTCAAATAGTTTGTTTTTCTCGTATATCACATTACACTACATTTATTAATATTTAATAATAACATGTTTGTTTTACACCAATTGGAGACTGCATTAATATCATTTTGTAAGCAGGCCGCGTTCAATTCGGAGGAAATACTACAATAGATTTTTAAATCATCTGCAAACAGAAGTTTCTTGGAGGATGTTATGACAGCAGGCAAGTCATTTACAAATAATAAGAACAAAAGAGATCCAAGGTTCGATCCTTGAGGCACACCAGAATTTACAACATATTCCTCGGTTATACTATTTTTGTAACGAACACGGTGTTTACGGTGACACAAATAGGATGCTATTAACTGGCGAAGTTTTTCTGGGAAGTTGAATGTTACAAGCTTGCTAAGTAGGATGTCATGATTAATGACATCAAAAGCTTTCGAAAAGTCTGTGTAAATTACGTCAATTTGATCTCTATTATCAATTTGTCTAGCTAAAAAATGTGTGAATTCAACACGGTTAGTTACAGTCGATTTATTTGGCAAGAATCCATGTTGGAAGGGCGAGATAATTGAGCGAACGTGTGAGTATATACGTTCATGTATAATAATTTCAAATACTTTGGCTGGCGCAGATATTATGGCAATTGGGCGATAATTTTTAATATCATTACTCGTGCCACTACTTTTAGGAACGGGACAGATATTGGCAAGTTTCATTTTGCAGGGAATTCACAGGTTGCTAGTGATTTATTGAAAATCGCTTGCAGTGGATATTTTAGTATTTCAGAACAGCCTTTCATAATATAAGATGGGACTTTGTCAGCTCCGAAAGATGTCCGAGGTTTCAGTTTTATAATAGCTTTTTCTACATCCTTCAGTTCAATGTGTTCGAGAAATAATGTATCTAAAATTTCAGAACAATTGTGTTCAGTTAAAGTATTAAGGTTATATTTTGACATATTGTAGGCTACTTGAAAATGTTTCATGAATGCATTCGCAATAGCGGTTTCTTCACTTAATTGCTGTCCCTCGTAATTTAGCACATTGCATTCTGACTTTCGTGTTTTATTTTTTTATGAATGTCCAAAAGCTTTTGGGTTCAGTTAAAATGTTAGTTTCACAATTGCGCAAATAAGTTCTATAGGCTGCAGATATTTCTTTTTTGGAGAGAGTACGTAATTCTTTAAATTTATTATAGTGATAACTAACATCTCCGATTGCTTGTTTCCATTTTCTACGGTGGTATGTCTTTTTCTTGATTAGTTTAATTAAGTAATTTGAAAAACAGATAGGGTACTTTAGCTTAGGTCTTTTTGGTGGTACACATTTATCGAAAATGGCATATAATGTATTATAGAAAGAGTCAACAGCATCATCGACAGTTAAGCTATCCGATACACTTTCCCAATTAACTGATGCAATGTCACGATACAATTGCTGGTAATTGGCTTTGGAAAAGTTGTAATCAATTGTATGTGATTTTGCTATATTTTTGATCCGCTTGGTGTACATAAATTCAGCTAATAATGCAGGACGATGAACATCCTCAGGAACGATCGAGTCATGTTTATGCGTTACAACAATACTTTGAAAGTTAGAAAGCACGAAATCTAATGTTTTACCATATTTGTTTTTAACATTGTTGAAAGATTTTAAATTGTAAAAATTCATCCAATTATATAATTCACGGCAGGTTGTTGTTGCTGTTGTCTTGGCGGAGATTTCATGTGGTCCACGGCGGATCCTAACCATATTCTGACCGTGAGCCGTAAAACTCACGGCAGGTCCTTGGGTGAGATTATAATGCGGAAGGGTAGAAATGGAATCTAAAAACACATGCATATAGGCCGACATGAATAATGGAGAATTTGTGTATATTTTGATAGTAGCTACAGAAATAAAATATGATCTCGGTTACAACCTATTTGTATTCCCCTGAGCATTCTATTCTCTCGTCTTCAGGTCAAATTGACATTTTCGTACTTGTATGGGCTAAATTCGAATTTGGGCATCGCGAGTAATGAAACAAAATGTAACCTGATTTTTTAAAACCTATAGAAACGTAAAATTTAAAATTGCAAATATACATTACTTTTCTAACATGTTCTAGAATTTTGTAAAATGTAAGGAAATGCAAAAAGGACCAGCAGGAGAGAAATTCTTTATAAGTACCCAGAAAAAAATAGTAATTAAAAAGCAAAAAAAAAAAACTTGTATCAAATTTGGGCCCGGCCTGGAATCGAATCGGTGACGGCGGATGTCCGACAATCGCGAGTCGCGTAACAACGATGGCTATTTGCCGATGAATCTACGTCGGTTATCCGACAATCGCGGACGCTGTAATCAGTGTGCGAATTAACGGGGGGATGCCCGGGATTTCCCCCTGGCAAATAAATTTCCCACCCTGACAAATTTATTTTTCGTCCCTGCCAGGAATAATCTTTTCCCCACTAGGAGACATTTCGATCAAGATTAGATAGAAAATAGGAATATTTTTATTTGGTAGAAGTTAAAACTATTTTCATGCAAGTGAGAAGGGTATATGAACTTTTACTAGCAGCTAAGAAGCCTATTTGGAACCCATTTCTTTTGTGGTGTTATTTTAAGAAATCAGATCATTACAGGATGTGGCTAATCTCCAAAATTCCATCTCTGAACCCCTGGACTGGTGTAATGCGTGGAACTTGAAAATAAATCCCTAAAAATCTTCTTTTCTTACTATTTCTTTAAAGAAGAATCAAATTCCATCTGCGTATTTCATTGAAGACTATCCTATCGCTAAAGTTTCTTCTCAAAAGGACTTTGGTAGTTGACAAAAAACTTTTGTTTCCTGATCACGTGACCTCTATAACTAACAATTCTATGCGCTTACTTGGTCTTCTCTAGGGATTTACAGAAATTGAGAACCTTCATTCATTGAGTATGTTCTGCAAAACCTTCATCTCCTCTAAAATTGAATATTGCTCTGTAATTTGGAACATGGCTCGTATTTCTAATCTATCTTGTATTGATTCTGTTCTGAACATTTTTCTTGCTATAGTCAAATGTCAAAGATTTAGTATGATTGGTTTAATTTAGTAACCTTCTATTGGAGATTCTCCTCTCTCTCCGCTGTTCTATTGGCAACCGTCGCTGATCATGAAGTTTCGGGTTCGATTCCGAGCTCTGCCAAGAGATTTTTCTCCTCAAAGCGAGGGGAGTCTGGAACGGTGCCCACCCAGGATTGTTTTATTCCCCCCCTGGCTAAATAGTTTAATTCGCACACTGGCTGTAATAACGGCGGCTATTCGCCAATTGCCTCTGGTGGACTGACAGCGGATATTCAACATTCGCGACCACTGTAATAACGGTGGATATCCACCAATATTTGTCGGTGGACCAACGGTGGCTATTCGCCAACATTGGATCCTTTCCCATCGGCGGCAATTTGTTAGCGACCCAACGGCGGAGACGGCAAATTGCACGTGGGTGGGAAGAGGGTAACATGTAAAAATAATCGAAAACGACTAATATTACTGTCGAATCCATATTTTTCTGGGTCGCTGAAATGAATAGTGACATCCTCGATGCCTTTTAAGCCCAAGTTCAGCCCCATCGGCATGGGGGTGATAAGGGGTGAAAAATAAATGTCCAATATGACCGAGATTAGTGTCCAATTCATAGTTTTTGGGATCTCTAAGCTGACTAGTGCCAGTTTCGATGACATTTAAGCTCACGTTTAGACGAACAGAACTCTGCAGAACCTTTGGAAATTGTTAGAAACGAATAGAACTCAATAGAACCTACTAGAAGATTGGAATAAATAAATACCCGGACAACGCCAGGTAATCAGCTATAGTAGTACTAAAAATAGTACAAATAAAACAAATACTGAGTTACAGAAACAATATCACCATGACTTTACAGAAACAGTAAAAATAATGCACTATCTAGTTGATAACTCTGTGTTGTTCTTATATTAATATTCTATCTTCTGAAACAACAATGCTTACATTGTTGAATAGAACTACAGTATGCAGCTGTAGAATATTACGATAGTTACACCGTAAAAAACGCCGGTTTGTCCTAAAGTGGTATTATATTAATCGTTAATCTGAACATACCTTGTCGTCGGATTATTTAGAATTCGATATTTAATTTTCGGACACTGATGATAGATATTCAGCTATATATTCGTTTAAAATTATCAGATAAATATCTATTAAAATGCTACAACATTCAGAAGTACATACCTAACTGCTTCCATCCCCCATGTGGTAGCACTAATCTTCAGAGCTAAAGAACACAACAGTAATATGAAGAAAAAATAATTCTTAAGCGCAGAAGTTTTTCCTTCTGTAGTTGTGATTGATTTAATATCAGTTATGCTTGAGAAGGAAAGAAGGTTAACTCCCAGCGTTCAAGGAAGATTTTTTTTGTTTGCTTCCTGATTGCACAACTGACAATAGCAGAGGATTCAACACATAAAGCAAATTATAAACTAAAATGTGTAAGAATCCATGGATATCTACGACGCTCCTATACACCGTAATGTAATATTTTGTACACCTCTAACGAATAATTGAAATGAATTGAATTTGAATTTTATTTATGGTCTTCAGGCTTCTAAGGCTCAGGCCGCGATATAGTCCAGTCAATTTAGCTCAATTCTTAGGTGAACCTAGAACAAACTGCAATAGAATTTCTGACAATGGTTTCTGGATGAAAAGTATGTGCTGAAAACGATGAAACAAAGTCTACCACTGTAACTTTATTCATAAGTCCAATATGGCGCAAATGAACAACATGGCGGATTTTCACAGGCTATCTACAGTATCTCTGTAAGTTTGTTACCTCGTAGAACCTAAACTTCTTGGGCGTTCTTAACAAATAAGGTGGCGTTTGATTTATCTTTATTCATACTGTGTCCTAGGCTATATGAAGTTATGAAATTATAAATCAATAAAATAATAAATGCGATGAAACATGCTTAAATCTTGAGATTAATCTCTAATAAGCTTATAGATTAACCCATTAGTGCATAGCGTTCGAGAAATTGTACACTGAAATAAATGTTTATTACTCGAGAGCACAATTAGCCCGGACCCGTAATTGCGTTTGCAACATAATACAAAGATTCAAAGTGACTTAACCTGATACATGATCTGGCAACTGTGTAGAGGAACGCATGGAAATAAAGAGAAGTGAAAATGAGCCCCGGCAGAACAACATAGCAGGTGAAAATCCGCCATGTTGTTGATTTCGGCCATGTTTGATTTATTTTTTAATAGCTTCATATAGCCTAGGACACCGTATGGATGAAGGCGAATCCAACGACACCTGATTTGTTAAAATCACTCGAGTAGTTTAGGCTCTACGAGGTAACAAACTTACAGACATAGATAGCCTGTGAAAATCCGCCATTTTGTTAATTTCTACCATATTGTAGTTATGAATAGAATTACAGTGGTAGACTTTGTTCCATTGTTTTCAGCACCCATTTTTCATTTAGAAACCGCTGTCAGAAATTCTATTGCAGTTTGTTCTAAGTTCACTGCTATTTTTACTGGAGTAATAGGGGAGAGGAAAAAGGATTTGGGAATGTGTGGGCCAGCGCCTATGTTGAAGGTATTGCACCTATCCTGGCATTTGCCTGGTGTGAGTGAGGAAGAACCTCAGTCAGGATGATCGGCAGGTGGGATCGAACCCACGACCTCGTGAATACTACTCCAACGCTCTATCTCTGAGCCACGGGGGCTCAATCCCAACGAATAATGTTTTGATTACTTCCGAGTACTTCAAATGTGCAAAAATGTGCACAAACGGTTTTGAGAAGAGTGTAGAACAGTTTATAAACAGTTCTGGTATAGGAAAGAGAAACTTTAGCGTGAAAGGGGACAGCTTACGTCGTCTTCGTGATATCATTATTGGCATTATTTACAGTTGAACAAGTGAGCACTGCCATTCTAGTAACAGTCGCGAAACCTCCGGTCTCTTGATAGGATCTTACATACATTTTTTTAAATAAAATAAGTTGGCAATACTGACAACTGGCATGGGAGCATACACAGTATTTTTTCTATTGTGTCGAATAATGTTTATGCCAATTTTGGTGTGGATACATCTAGCGGTATGGAATTAAATAGAAACACTTAATTCTAAAATAAGTTGGCAACACTGACAACTGCGTGCTTGGTGATGGGACACCCACAATAATTTCCTATTGTTTCAAATAATGTTTGTGACAAATTTGGTGTGGATACATCTAGCGGTATTGAAGCAAATTGAAAAATTATTTCTAAATAGGTTAGTTTAATAACAATCCATAAATGTAACAACGTCCTTCTGCTTTACTCGAAAGTTGCATAAGCCATTTTGTCAAACTGACTAAATACAATCTAAACTAACTAAATTACAACTATTGTAACTCATCTTAAAGTAAGGTCATAAATTAGATAACATTTACAACCTTACTTTCAGGTGAGTTACAATAGTTGTAATTTTGTAATTGTTCCTCTGTATTTTACAATGGCTTGATTTATAAATTAACTAAACGCATTCGGTCGTAAGCTCATATAATGGCCAAGCTCTTTTTTAGGGTATTACGTGGTTATCATAACGATTCCAAATGGGGGCTGATTTATGTTACTTTTGAGACCGGAGTTCGCTACTTCTGAATGCAATTTACTCCACAATTGGCATTAGTGCAATAATACGTCAAACTTCAGGAGGTGATTATTCACATCAAAACAAGAAGAAAAAAAAACATTATTTTAAAGAAATTTCGAAGAATGTGTAGTTTCGGAGTTACAGGCGCTGAAAGTTAGAGCGGCATCGTAACAAATAACGTTATATCACTACAATTAATGACGTAATCTGTGTCGGCTTAGCAAATCACGATCACAGTTGTATCCAAAGAATGTACCCAAGCCAACTTGTGATTGAGATATGGTGCTTAGAGGAGATTTGAAAGGCTGTCAGTTCCAGCACAAGGGAATGTGTTTGCGAAGAATCTCTTTTAAAGTGCACCTCTCAATCGTAAACATGACTCAATGATTTTCTAAACCGACCAGGCATGCGTCATTACTTGCCGAGATATTATGCCATTTATAACGACACGGCGCTAACTTTGAGCGCCTGTCATGTAGCTTCGAAACTGTTCAAGTTTCGAAATCTGTTCAAAGGAATATTTTCTTGACGTGAATATGCAGATTCAGAAATTTGTCTCATTACTTCATGGATACACTGTATAAAAAGGAAAATAATGACAATTTTCAACAATAAATAGTTTATGTAGGGTATTCGAAAAATATAATAATTTTGAAACTAGTCGTGCAGCCAATTAAATCCAAATCCAGTAATTCAACATGAAATAGTCCTGCAAATATAAAAAAAAAAATACAATAAAAAAAGTCAGACACAATAAGACAAGCTAATTAAGAAAAGGTTTGTTGTTGCGTCTACAGATATTGTATTTATGTATTTCTCTTTCGTATGTGTTGTCGCCATAAAATAAATGTTATGTAACTTTTTCATTGTTACGTCAGGTGCTAGTGAATCAATTGTTTGTTCATTTATCTTCGAAAGCTTTTTTTTGTGATCATACTTACGGATACTAAATTCATGTTTAGGTGTTTTAAAAAATGGAGAGATTGTAAGCTGTTAAGAAATGAAGAACATATATAGCTTCCCCTGCCTACAGAAAGAAAAGCCTCGTACACTTTATAACACTCTTCCCACTGGCAACATGAATAATAGTTTCGTAACGTCTTTCGACATGATCAAGAAACAACTAAAAATACACTCATTTTACATCTTCTGATTGTTGTAGGTATCCCTTCCCACCTATATCCCTGTATATATATATATATATATATATATATATACACACACGTTGAGAGAAACACACAGGAATCTCAGTGTTGCCAATCTAAATCTTTAATGGCTAGATTTTTATAACTAATTTAGAGATTCGAAACTTGTAATTTATTGGTGTTATAGGGTTTTAGCTACATTTTATTGATGCTGTAAATGGAAAAAGTCCAATCGATGATACAATATAATTATGATTTTAACAATTTTATACATTTCGTTTAGGGACTTCTGTTGTCCAAATTGTTAGCATATTCCCTTTCTGTACCAGAGCTGAAAAGGATCAACCGGTCACTTGGCTCAAGTTTTGAAACGGATCACCTGGTCTATGCTTGGGACCCGGTATGACCAGGTGACCCGATTTCGACCTGACCCGAGAGGCAATGCAGATATGTATATTATACACCTTTGCGTTTGAACAATGTTTATATGACCGATATTACCTCCCCTTCCCCCCGAGTACGAAAAGTATGACACTAAAACTTCTTCACAATAGTAACAATACATGGAAATAGTCTCATGTCCCCGGAAAGAACAAAATTACAATCGGAAATGAAAAAAAAAAAAACCCCTCTTCGGAAAGGTTATTCTGATAGAATTTTGTGTTTGAAGTATTAAATAGAATAATAGCATTAAATAATAGCAATAGAATACTTGCCGCCTTCAGTGACAAGTAATACCCTGGTGGTTCGAAACCCTCTTGAAGGAAACTGTAAGTATCATACTTACGGCCGGTTTCACCAACGCTGGTTAAAGATTTAACAACCCGTTAAGCGCATTTAACATCTGATTAGGAGAAATGACCGTTTCATCAACATCGGTTAACACTAACGGTTTGTTAAATCTGTCGTTAACTTTAATCCTCAGATTTTCGTCGATTAAATATTTAACGGTCCGATAGTGATTGTGTATCTCGAAAGTTTGAAAACAGGAAACGAGAAATGGAAAGCATAAACACAGAATTGCTTGATGAAATATACAACTTGGCACAATGCATTTCAATAGTATTAAAGATAAAAAACATCTAAAACCAATGTTGCCTGCTTTGCGGGCAATGTAAATATGATGTTCGAGTGTGTTAGGGGCCTATATGGGTATGCTTAAGAAGACGCGCTCTAAAGAATGGTTTTACAGGAAAAGTAGACGTGTGCGCTACGTATTTAGGCCTAAGGTATAAATTACGCACTTGATCATCTTTTTTAATATATATAAAAAAAGGAAAGGAAAATTTAGAAAAAAAAAAAAAAAAAAAAAAAAAAAAAACGCACGAAGTCGCTTTACTACTCCTTTGTACACGTCGTCTTAACGATTAACACAATTCCTTTTAAATAATTTCAGAATACTTTTCTCTAATACGTGTCTGTATATAGTTAACAAAACTGTTTCGGAGAGTGGTAGTACATGCCAGAAACGTCGATTTAAGATATTTTGGGAGGGAAAATGATGTGGAGTAAAAAAGAAAGTATTGTGAACATTACCGATCGTGTATTATAAAAGTTCACATACAAACAGGAAAAGTTAGCATAACGATAGGACTTATTCATACTACGTACAAAGAATGCTTTTCCGTCGAGTATATCTCCTTTAACTATTGCCAATAAGTCATTCCTGTTCATATTACGTATTTCTTACTTTTAGCTACTCCTGTTATGCGGCGCTGAATGTACTTGCAATTGATATTGACATTATTTCGGATCCGTGCAATGAACAATATGGAACAAGGATGATGTGAGTGCAAGAACACGCATACACCCTTCAATAATGTGTCCCAGCCCCGGGTTAAGTTCAATTTAGGTAAGCCAAAAAATGTAAAATTCACAGGAGAAAGGTTTAGGCCATGAAAGTATGAGACTGAAATTGCAACAAGTACGTGTAATTAATTAGCTACTTCCGCGTTGGAGCTGAACACAAGGATGGCCTGTTAAATGTGATGTGCTTCAAGTATAATGATAAAATAATTCCCCTTGCTTTACCTAACCTATCTACGCTTTCTAGCGCCCCTCGATATCTTTCCATTAATTATGTAGCAAATACGTGATATTCATCACACGAAATGACGCCACTGATATTCCCCATGTGGTACCATATCTGTGTGTAAAGTAAATCGATTACGTATTTATGTAAATTATTATTAAGCATAGCTTCTCGAAATTGAATTTGGGTTGCTGTCTACCGCTGGATATTTACAGAAGTGTCTAAGTAAATCATTTGCAAGGGAATGAGTGTTATAAAGCGTACGTATTGCTCAGTAGCTGGGTGACCTAAACTGAACTTTATTCATGAGCCACCCCGTTGCTTGACTTTAATTTCATTATACTTTTATGCATCCGAAATTATGAAAATAACAACATTGGAACTACATTTAACGCCACACAACAGAAGTAGCTAACATAAAGTATTACATCCATGAAATAGATGAAAACTGGCTAATCCTGTCTGTATTTATAAGAATGAAGGGCTTCAACCTTTTGAGCACTGCAATTAGCTATGTAAACGAAAGTAGAAACAATCTGTATTAACATATTCATACATAAGAAATATTTTTCAACTCATCTGTTTCTATTCCTCTAGTGTGTCGAAAAGATATATATACTAAACTTGCTTCCGTAAGTCGGGAGAGGATAATATTCTTGCCTTGTTTACGAATTTTATTATTATTTTATTGGCATTTATTTGGAGATCAATTGAATACATACACACACACACATGCATAAAAACACAAACACACACGAACAAGTGCCTGCGACCTATTGCTTGCGGATTGCGAGGTTCATTTGTCAGGTGTACACAACTTTTCAGTCTACCAATCAGAATTCGTTTAGCTTATGAGAAATTTAGAAATCAAGTGGTTTCTTCACTTAACGGTCCGATTGTAAACGGTTTGTTAAATTTGTAATGTTAGCGTTGGTGAAATGGAAAAATTTTAACGGACGGTTAAAAATTTAACGCACGGTTAGTTATCGGATGGTTAAGCTATATTTAATCGACGTTGGAGAAACCGGCCCTTAGGATGTTACAAGCTCATGTTAACGGCTCCTTGCGCCTGTCCCCACTTTTAAAAATCTTTGTAAAAATCTTTCAAAATGTAAGCAGTATAGAAAAATTTAGATCAGTTTCCTATAGCACTTACAAAACACTATGTAATCTATAATGGTAAGCGGTAGTGGTGGCAAAACCTGGAGGCGAAGCACTCGCCGCACATATGGTATGCGTCGAGTATGTAGATAGATATTTCGCTGGAATAGTCTTGATAAACCAAACTGCGAAATGTCGATTTCGACCACTTAAGGTCAACCACTTTTGGCACATACATTACGAAACACAAAGACGATAACTTTCACAGACTCTGCATCAACAGGTTCATAAGAATACAAAGTTTCCGTTTTCCGATGGAAACAATTTCCGAAAAAGATACGACCATCTCTGGTGGAAAGATCTGAATGTAAATACATAAAAGAAGATTCTTATTTTCCACAAATGGTTTCAGTTTGCAATGAGTGCTTCACCTCGTTCCAGGTTTCTGATCAGCGATTTTAAGATATTAGCAACTCTTGAGTAAAACGTTTTTAAAAGTTATGACATGATAATTTAATTGAACTCTCATAACTCATCAATGCACATCTCGAGATCGCTTCCCATTATATTCCATAGTACTAGACAGATATACATATATTTAATATACGTAACTATTATGTTCTAAAATTTGTGATAGTCCTCCTAAAATTTGAAATATATAATTTTTTACAAAAGTGGGAGCAGATGCAACTAATACTTGCATTAAGGTCAGTTCTTTACATAGCACTACAGTTAGCAGCACTGATACGGATGCTATTGTAACAATAAAGAACACCAATTACACAACCATTGGGAGGTCACTGATAACCACCAGGAGAAATGCTATAATTTTCTCCCTTATATGTGTTCACTAGTGTTTAATGATTGTAGCGAATCGCCTTCTATATAATTATAAATTTATTATAAAAAAAAAAAATAAAAAAAAAATGTTATGCTCAAAATATTTTTCATGACGTTTGAGTAGTACTCAATAACACGGAGAAAAAAATAAGTACTGTATTCTCTCTTCGATGGTGTTTTCTCTTATTTCTTTTGCCTCGATCCACATAATTTGTACTCTAAAGAAAGTTAATGATAAACGCTTCTTCGTGGAAAAGAATCACATTCACTGCAATTAACTGAGAGGAATGGTAACCTCTTCATACTATGTTATATGTGCAACAATATGACATTGATAATATTTCTTGTATTTATAACAATAGTTGTGCCACAGAAATCATACAGATATGCATATCTATTATGCATCTGTTTTTAATTTAGCTATGAGAATTACAGTAGACTCTCTGTATTCCGACACTTCACCAGTCCCACACGGATCTCTATAATACGACAAGGCCCGGTCCCATCATGTGTCGGATTACAAAGACTCTACTGTATTTCTTATTCTGATACGGAGAAGCATTAAATACAGCTAGTGAAATAAGAAACTTCCTGAGCAAGAAATTTAAATAGTGAGACATACAATACTGAATTGTTCTGTATTGCTGTATGATTGATACGTGCGTATATTCGGATACTTTGCAAGTGTCGATTTTCCAAGTGGGATTCGAATCCGCGACCTTGGTGCCACCATCGTTTAGAGCCTTAGCAGGTTATTGTATTTAGCAGAATCGCGTTCAAAAGGACAAATGGACGAAGAACAAAGTGTTTAGAACTCAGGACCAAAGCTTTTCGGCCACTATGCAGTGACGAGAACATATCTTCCACTGCTCACTAGTAAAGTATAAACATTTGGTGGAAATAGGTGATTGATCGAACATAATGGACATAGTTTTGAAATACTGTATCTAGAAACTCGCCAAACTGTGTTTGTTCCTAATATCCGTTGTGGATACAAGAACAGCATAGCGCCATCTGATGAACATAGTTCAAATTCGAATTGGGTTTACCGCGATAATGTAGAGTAGTTGCAATGAAAAGAAGAGGTGATGTCATTCCAGGGTTTGCCCCAGGATTTTTAGTTTGATGGGGTGTAAAGTCAAAATTGGAAGGGCGTAAGTGAAATTTTGTACGGTTTCTATCGATTTTTTCACAGCAAAAAATTTTAAGTTGGGGGGTGTTGTCGAGACTTTGGGGTGTAAACTCCCCCGACAGGGGGAGGGGTTCTGGCGGAATCACTGCGTCATTCTAACTAATTTAGTTGCAATGGATCAGTGACCAACTATGACGTATCGTACCAACTCTGTTCGGCTGAAGTGCAACATCGACTTAGTTGTCATTTCTCGGTCTTTTGAACTTAGCATCCTGGATTTCCTAAGCGGTATTCATGAAACACCAAATGGACTGGAGACGTATCACGACATTTCAAGAACTCAGGCAAGCCTGTGCCGTTCAGGCTGCAGAAGAAGCCGTTGATGAGGACCTATGCGGAGGCGAGTATGGCGATTACAGGAAAGCTGTTGGGATTAGAATGTGGATTGGAAACTTCAATAAATAGATAAAAAAAAATGTCTGTATGTGGCTGTAAAGCTACTAATGAAGACTAAATGAATATCCCGTTTGCTTTAATTAGTCGAACGTGCAAGACAAGAACCTGTTCTCGTGAGGAGCCTTTTACAGAAACGATAGCACATACAACAAAGAAGGACGTATGAGAAATTACTTGATCTCCTTCTTTTCCAAATGCAGAGGAGAGTGTTCCAATTGTCTCTCGTGCAGAACACACGAAGGAAGTAGCATCATTATAATTATTAGTATTGGAGGGGAGGAGGACATTGTTGCGCCCATCCCTCAACCATCATCTCTGCTTCGCTGATTACAATGGAGATGGAGAAGGGCGGTGGAGAATTCCGACATCGCTCACTTAAATTATCGAGCTCCTTCCATCATTTCTTTTTTTATTATTTTTATTTTATCTTTAACGTTCCTTTTCCTTGTTCATCGCCGTCCATTGTTAATCATTCTTGGAAACAGTAAACGTGATCTTATAAATATTATTAGTTTTTATTTGGAACCTATGCATGATAATAAACAAATAGACGCTAATTCACAGCAGTAAAGTCATAAAGCATTCCGTCATAAACGAAGAGAAGCAAACAAAAGACTAAATAGCTTCAGATAGGCACGACTAATTATGAAAACAAATTACCTATTTTTTTCATCATCCTCTCAGTATTATTTTATGCGGTTATTGTAGTAGATACACTGAAAAAAAAAAAAGCTTCTTGTGCTCAGTTTGTACACTGATCCTTCCTTCCTGAGCATTCTGTTAGCTTAGCATTTAGGAAGTCTGGCTTGGATCCCAGCGGCCGGCCATCCTCACTGAAGTTTTCTCTGTCACACCAGACAAATGCCGTGATGATACCTTGAACTTAGGCTCTGGCAAACTCTTTTCCTGACTTTATCCCGGCCAGAGTAATAGACGCCTAAAGGCCATGCATATAGTACATTTAATTCAAATTCTAACCAAAACGATCCGTAAGATCCAGATTCTAACTAAGTTCTAAGGTATAAAAGCTTAGTTCTGTTAGTTATAAAAAGAAGAAGAAGGTCATGGCCCTGAATTTGATTAAGGTGCCAAACCAGTATGCGTGGGGCTTGAGTGAGGGGGAAACTTGGAGAAATCATAACCAGAATCGCTAATCCCGGAATTTGTTCCAGAACGTTCCAATTAGGAACAGAAAATCTGTCACTGGGGTTTTCAGTTTGATTGTTTTCACGACTTTCAATAAATTAGTTCATTACCTCGACTGTTAATGACTTTTAATCTTATACTCTACATAATTTGAAACCTGGGAGGCGGAGGGGAATATCTACATAACGCAACAAATCAAATGCAAGTGTCATCAAAGCTGCTCGAACTGTTAGTTTTACAAAGAGAGCCAATTAATTGGTATTGAGCTTTTGGAAATTAAACCTTTACATATCAGGGCTTTGCAACACCCCAAGCCTGTCACGTTTGAGCAACGACATCCCTCAGTGAGTTCAGTGGAATGGGATGGGAAAAGTAGCAGTCAGGATCTCTATTGAAGGTACCATTCCGGTATTGGCCTGGTACCACTGAGGAAAACCATGATAAGCTTCAATCACAATAGCTCACCTTAGCGGAATCTGAATCGAACCGAACAGCACTCCCCAGAGCTTTTCCGAAATTAGCGATCGTAACCTTTGGGCCACGGGAGCTGGGTGTGTAACCACTGAATGTAGATACAGAAGTAAATATATTAAAAGTAACGCAACTGAAATATAGAATGTTGTTCACTCTTAGATACTGATAATTGCACGGAATCTTTACGTCACGAGTAGTAACAATTCGTCTCATCCCTGGTACGTATTACATATTGTTTATTTGTGTCAACTCTTTCCTATGAAAGAGATGCCGCCATTGTTTCTCTGTTTATTCTTTTAACCAATCACACGTTTTGAATGCAACAATAGATGCCATCGAGAACAGAAGATTCAAAGCAATTACCGCGCCTGGTATGGACCTTCTTCATAAAAGGTGTTAATTGAATTTGTGCTAATTTGCTTCCAATGACAAGTAGCGACTATAACTGAAGGAGTGGTAACCCACCTTAACCCTTATCAACAGAGGAGATTCTAAAATATCACAGTGAAAGCTATTTTAATAGTGCTAACAATAATTCTTCAAATACTAATAAGGTCACATTCTATAGCTCCTCCATTTCATATAAGATTGCGAGTGTCGTTGTAATTGAATGGATATTGGGAAGAAATAAAGAAAGCAGAGATGTCGCTTCTGATGCAATACTAGAATTCAATGGCGGCAGATGAAAAAGAAAATGACATAAGCAACGTTGACAGCTGCAAAACTATAAAATATTGCTACGAAATGTTTTTTTAATGATTGTGTCCAATTTATTTTATGCTTTCTTAACTTTCATGCCCAATTTTAGTCTTCTATTAAAAGTAAGGAAAGTAGGCCAATTAAACCAACGCCAAGATTGATTGTGTTTGTGTTTATGAGCATTTGGGCTAATCATTTCCTCTGTTTCTAATACATTTTATTGTCAATATGCAATTTTCACCAAATTCACAGCATATGTTAAGGATCTCAAGAACATAAACCTGTTTACACTAATAGCTACCAAGAGTTTGTTCTCGCCGCCCTAACTAAAGTTACTTTTCTAAAATAATAATAATAATAATAATAATAATAATAATAATAATAATAATAAATGTTTGCGTGAGCATCACGCCAAAACGGTTTGACCGATTGGAATGATTTTTCGCACATGATCAGATATTGGACCCATGTGGAAAGTTATCATATCAATCGCCATCTTGGATTGAAAATGACCGCCCCGAAACTATTTTCTATATCGTTTGAACTAGAGATACGAAATTTGGCATAAAGATGTATCATCAAGAGTATCTAAAAAAAATATGAAAACATTTTGAAAAAGTCGCCATCTTGGATTCAAACTGGCCCCCCAAAACCATTTTCCATACCATTTGAGTCGCACCAACGGGCAGGCAAATTAGCAAAACTCCTTTATGGGGGCACATCCCCTGAGGTATGAGGGCGCAATACCCAAAAATTCGCGAGTATTTGTGACAGTTGCCAACATATTTTATTCACCCTGCACCAACGGGCGGGCAAATCAGCTAGAGCTGTAATAACCATAATTAATATTGCATTAAAATGAAAGTTTAATAACGTCATTTATTTGTGATCCACAATCGTGTTTAGGCTCTACAAGTAAATTTTACGAGAGATACGGATGGAATATCTTTCATGCATAAAAAAAAGACAAAGTTCGGAAATTGTTTGAACCTTTTTGAAATTAAGCATTTTGTTGATTAAACATACACATTTAACGCTGATCACATGAGATTTAGAGCTGCAGATTGTGAACTTGCATAGTAGTAGAGAAAATGTCTAAGTACTTTGTTTTTCCTCACAGTCTCCAAGATCCCGTAAATATTTTTCTCAATGTGTGACTTAATGTTGTGTATATCCTGGCACTAGAAATCTGCTGCTTAGACGATTGAAGCAAGGTTTAGACTATGGTTGACAGTAAGAGCCAAAAATGTAGATGAATAAACCAACTACTGTCAGTAACCACTTCTTATTAGATTTGGTCAATGTTATATAGCTAGACAACATGACCTGAAACAACTTGTAAATGACGTCATTACTGGTGGACCTTGTTTACTTTTGTTTTTATACGGAAATTGGTTCATTTCTTGAAATACTACTTAACTGTGTCTTGTGCTGATATTTAATATTTCGTGTAATAAAAATATATAAAGATTCGAAGAAGTTATTGACTCTAATTTCAGTAGGTTGGCTTCGCATTCGCAAAGTCCTGGGTTCGACCGCAGCCATCCTGACTGAAGTTTATCCACAGTTCTTCTTTAGTCACACCAGGATAATATCGGGATGGTATCTTCGAAACTAGGCCCTGGCGTTCCTACGTCGTCTTCCCACCTTATTCTCGACTTGAGCTATCTTGCCCACGATACAATCCTATGGCGAACGTTCGTTACTGCGACGATGAACCTGCGAGTTTCGTAAGCTATAAAGTAAGTAAGTAAGTAAGTAATAAATGAGTAAGTTAATGAACTAATAAATGCAAATGCAGATGAAACCTTGATCTGCTGTCCAAGTATTGATTTAATAGTCGCGTAAACTAAATAAACCTAATCTAATGTAGTAATATCAACGCGGTTCGAAAATTTTCAACGTTAATGCTAAGAACGTGTTCTTTTTAAGTTTCACATATGAAGAAAAGGTTCTACAAGTTAAGTAATTACTGTACATGCAAATATTTCCACATTGTAAATAATGTAAGATTGATTCTCCATGAATGTAAGATTAAGGTGAAAGAATGAAATGTATTAGAATTGCCTTGGAAATTATGGTAGTAGTAGCAGGCGGCGTAGTAGTAGCAAATTCTTGTAGTTACTAGCGCGGAAGATAAGTTTCTTGTTATATAACGAGTAGAAACATAAAAAATAACGTTTTCTGTTCTCTTTTTTCTCACATTAATTGCAGAATCTAGGGAATGAAGTCGAAACAGATTTAGTTTGTATATATTATTCCATGTTGTACTTGGACGTAGCGTTCTTGAAAATGTGTTGAAAAAAAAATAATGAAACACGTGAGTGAGCTAAGCGGAAACAAAGAAAAAGAGGTGGTTTTGCTCGGTTGGTTCTTGTCTAACAGCCGTGGGGAGGAGATGGAGGAGGAAGAGACACTCTAGACTTTATGAATCTCAAACTTGAGTACATATTATAACTTTACAATTTTTTTATGGAGAGTACCCCTTACAATTTCAATGGTCATGATTCTGAAATTTTGTTTAATGCCATATTTTGTCCCCAATTACTTATACCTTTCGGATTCATAAATGTATTATTTTTTCAGAAATCTTGATGATGATGGTGGTGGATGTTCTGCCCAAAGGCAGGTACTGACGCAAAAGTTCCTGGGCAAGGCGAACCGATGGTGGTTTGTCATTGTCTTCTATAGGTTGAAGATGACGTCCTAAGGACGGAGCGTACAATTTATCTAGTTGTGTTCCCACCGGAAATCAAACCTGAGACCTCCTTGATTACGTTACCACTTACACATAGGAAAAATTATCATTAAATCTAATTTTAAAACTCTAGCCTCATACTTTTTTAAAGGTATTTCCAAAATTTAAACATTCTTTTTTTCCAGAATGTGTAATTCTCGAGCTATAATATTGAAACAGACAATACTTGGTTTATATTAGGGTGTGTCTGATCAACAGGGTCGAAATTATACCGATGGTGGAAACGGTTTTAGGATGACTGTGTTGAGAATTGAAATAACCCAGATAGCACACTCACATTCCATAAACATCTCAGGAACGTGCTGCCTTGGGACGTCCAAGAGACATTCAAATGTCTGCTTTGGTCCGGAAAATGAGATTTCCATGGGATGCCTGCAGGACATGTTTAGGACACATCGGGATGTTTAAAGGACATTCTAAATCCCGGATATATCCCACTGACACCCACGAGATCTCCATTGGATCAGTAAAAAAAGTAAAATGAAGGCATATGTCCGCATTGGACTTGTGTGGGATATCCAACAGATGTCCTATCGGGATGATTTTGGCTATCTAGGAAGATACTCTTAGGCGTAGATGACTATTGGAGGACCAGTGAGACCTTAAACTTCCAGGTGAAGCATATGTAATAAGTATAAATAATGAGTCTGTAACATGGTTTAATTGTCATTACATTCGATCATGCATAACTCATAGCAACTAACTCAGTTACTTTCTTCCAATGCTTTATTTTACAGCAGAAATTCACACAACCAACAGTTATAACAAACGTTGCACTATTTACCAATAGTCTAAATTCTGTGCATATGATATGTTCTTTTGGCCTTCGCTGAACCCATCAGACGATGTTGGTGTCTACGTCCTGTCGTCTGATAGCTTAAGTGATAAGATAATTAATCGACCAGTAATCGTGAGACGGGGGTTCAACTTCCCACTAGGATGGCTCCTATTGTTTCTGTGATTTATATTTTCAACTTGGAAGCACGTGCAAAGTATTTGGATAAAATGAATTACCAGTTAACATCTTATCGACCCTTCTTGGAACGAGCACGAATCACAGAGCGTAACGCAGAATGAAAAGTGTTTTGAAAAACATCATCTTTTAAAATAGTATTGCGTAAAAGATAATTGAGAGGGAGGAGAAGAGAACGAAAATAAAACATCTGTGGGGATAATTAAACCATTGAACACAGCAGCGATAGAAGCGAGTGCTGTTCTAAACTAAAAATCAACATTTGAATGCGTAATTAGCATCTACGTGCGCATTAAGAGGTCAGTGCAGTGAAAATGGTGCAGCATGGCTGCCTTTTATGTCGCAGAGAGAATAAATTCTTCATGTTTTCTATGCCTTGTTACAACATAAGAGATTATGCACAACATGATTAGTAGTGAGCAAAGGGAGTAATAAATTAAAGCGTGCATAGCGTTAAATTCGTGTTTTCAGTCAATAACAGACAAAAGACAGACGTGACAAATTATAAAGGAAAAGATTTACGACAAAACACTGGAAAAATGAAATTCGTGAAGAGGAAATAAAAGTTGCAATTAAAGAACAAAAGACTATCACGTACATTGAACATGTGAACAATGGACATACTTGAACATTTTCTGAATTTGAAATCATTGTATGAGGCTAAATTTGCTCACGTACGACTTTGAAAGTTAAAATTTTTGACAAACTTTGGACGGCAATAGTCGAGCCATTCGGCCCACGACTTCGACACGTTCCGATTCAATAAGCTGTTGGTCATGAAGATAAGGAGGGTGTTCTGCCCGAAGGTCCCTGATTAGATAGTTTGCCACTGCCTCCCATCAGATGAAGATGTTGTCGTAAGGACAGGACTTAGTTTAACGTGGGCTCCGAACCACTCATGTCTCCACCGGAAATCGAACTCGGAACCCTTTGATTACAAAGCAGCGAGCGTTATCACTCACCCACAGGGGACACAAAACATTCACGAATATCCATGGCTCAGTTGGGATTGGTGTACACTAACGTAGTATCTGGTGAAGACAAGCGTAATGCCTCTCAGGATCACCATGTCAGGCTCGAATATCAAGACAAAAGGAAATCAAAAAGAACAGTAAAAAAATGCGTATGAAGAACATGTGGGATATTGACCGTAGGGGCTAGGTAAAGTCGCGAATTGGAGCACATGCAATAAGTGAATACCCCAAATAAAAACAGTATATAGTATAAGAAATTATATAGAACAATATTTTAAAAGAACAGGGAATCGTGTATTGAAGCTTCAAAAGTCATCTTTCATCATTTATTTTCAACACCTTTCTTGAAATGAAATTTAGAAGTATTTGTAATGGGGGATTTGTGGCAAAGTCCCTAAAAAGTTATAAAAATGATGTAATCCAGCTACCTTGAATATAAGTTAGGGTGGTGAAGAAGCACCGTTTTACTGATCACTGCATTGTGAACTTTCAACTGATGAAATTCCAACAAGCCTAACGAAATATTATGCACTAAACTTAGTTTAATTTCAAGATACAAATGATGAGTTTAAGAGAACCTTAAGTAACTATGAATATTAAGTTGGCAGTTGAATATAATTGCATATAATTTATTTAATAGATTCCTGAATGTCTAAACTGACTATAAAATTACTGAGAATAGGACCCACAAAGTAACTTGAGTTACGATAAATCAAATATCTGTTACCAGTTGACATTTCCTTCTCTCAGTCATTTGCTATTCAAAAACCGGAAGGGTTATGTAGTCGAAATTCTTTAAGTCATAATTTTCTTCAGTTATTGTAATTATTCACACTGCAATATTTATGTTGAAGACCACAGGGGAAAATGTGGAGTACACAGCCTAAATCCCGTCTTGTCTACTATCTATAATAGATAGGCAAATACTTTCCATCTATAAATTTGACGAACAACAGAGTATTAGATGGTACCACAAACAATATCGTTTTCAATATTCTGTTCTAATTCAAACACATCCGAAGAAAGAGTTTAAATGACCTCTTTTCATAGAAGCAATCCGCGAAATTTTGCAGCCAATGTTGTAACGTTGTTCATTTACAATTCAAGGCATGTGATTATTAAAACAATTTTCACTCACATAAAGTGAGAGATGTGTCCTAAGAAGTTGTGTCTAGGAATAATCTTTCTTAATTGTTGTTTTGCAGTCAGAGATTAAGTCAGACATGTCGGAAACGCAGACAACAAACCACATGTGGTCCTTTGCCTTCATTAGAATGCCAAAACATGTTGATAGTGTATTCCTTCCAGTAAACTGACAACCTTTCTTGATACTGATTTACAATCAAAATCCTATTTTTATCACTATTCGATCATTTGGTCACAAAATGATATTATTGCTCAGGAGTCATTCTAATCAGTTCCTCTAATCTTGTTACAATCTATTCGAGAATTGTGTCTCAGCACATACGTGCTTGCATTGTAATTGGAAGATGTTGGGATACAATTTCAATTTTTTTCTTTCATTAATCAAGATATCTAAGAAGATACAAGAAAGGAGACTGCAGTGGTATGGACATGTAATGAGAACAAATGGCTATGTAGTCAGAAGAATGATGGCAATGGAAGTGGAGGGCAAGAGAGATAGAGCGAGACCAAGGAGGAAATGGATGGATAGGGTTAAGAAGGATCTCGGGGAGAAAGGTTTGTCAGGGGAAGAAGTTTAGGACAGGGCTTTGTAGAGGAGACTCATCAGAAAAGTCGACCCCACGTAGGTGGGAAAAGACGAAGAGAAAGAAGAAGTCGACCGAAAGAGCTGATTCACCAAAAAAGTGTACTTCTCGTAATCGGAGTCCCGAGTTCGAATACTGAGGTTTTCACTGTTCTTATAGTTTCAGTCACACCAGATGAACGTCAGGAAGGTACTTTCCATTTAAGGTCAGGTCTTCTACCTTCTCTATTCCTCCTCTCAAGCGGAGAAGATAAACTTAATTTCCTGTAAGTTTACTCCACTGTAAAAACACAAAACTTCAAGGCTACAATTTGAGAAGACTCTATCATACCAAATTTATGCGCAAACGAAAACGAAACACAAGAAGTGCATTACATGTACACCACACCCACACTCGGATATACCTAAAAGCAATAAGATTACCACTCTCTGAATAATTCGCTTTCCCATCCATCAAATTATTTCTCACTTTCGTTTACATATACTGTACATTGCCTCTCCTTCCTCATCTTCCCTTAATTTACAGGATAAGAATCTTTAAGTTATCCACGGAAACTCAAAAACAAAGGAAATCTCCAATTAAATATGCAGCGGCGACAAGGCCATTATCTTTTTTTTTTCTGCCGGCCGTCAAGGTACGAGAAAGTGTATTCTCCTACCACAAAAACTTAAGCCAAAACTTTAGAAATGAGAAAAAAAAAGTTACTGAGGCCTTAAACTCATTACTTTTGACAATTTATGGCAATTGAAAAATTATTAATTAAAATTTTAAGGTACATTTAATATTGTTGGCTTCTGAGAATGTTCTTATTTTAAAATAATATCTATACTCAATGTAGTTCTCTCATGCTCAGTATTTTTATTAGAAATACATGGAATAGAATTTAACAGCCAGAAAAGTCGAGTAGGGTTCTTCGTGTCAAAAGGAAAACAGAAACACTAACTGCAACTTTTTCATCTTAAATAAGTTACGTAGTGTCGTAAAAGAGATACTAAATCCACTGTTCAGCTTTCCTGAACCCGTTTTACAGTTTGGAAACATTTCTTATACAGCAGAGGTAAGCTGCTTAGATCGACAAGTGTTTATGGGCCGAACAGGATCGGCAACCCTGGCTAAATTTTCCCAAAAAATTTCTCCCACTTATCTATGCGAATATTGGGATGATATCTACAAATCAACGCTTTCTTTCTTGTCTTATTCCCTAGAGGCTGTGTTTATCAAGAGAGTTAATTCCCTTCGACTGGAGAAGCGTTTAGATATCATACACCCCAAAGCAACGAAATTCAACAAATATTTAAACAAAATAGAACCTAAACCAGGCCCTGAAGTTTAGTAGTTACGATTGCGGACTATGCATCAATATTGAGTAGTACACAGATTTGCCAGCCATGTAGACTAAGATTTTTCAGCAGTTTTCTCAGTTTCATCAGACGAATGTCACTATGGTAACTTGTATAAATACCCTGTTCGTCATATCTTAGACTTCTGAAGGGGGCTTAGGCCCCAACTGCCTGTAGATTCTAAATAATATAAATTAACAAAACAAAATATGAACCAATTTAATTCGCCTTCGGAACTGTCTATTTCTTTAATACAAATAATATTATAAAAGCAAGAACCGAAACTTTGTTGTTATCCGTGAATAATACCGTAGCTTGAGCTTTGTCTTTAATAGAAACTTATCTTCGTATTAAAGACTCACTTGATTAGATTTTCCTATAAAGCCGAAGAGAAAAAGGCAATAGAATTATTTCGTTAAAAAAAACACAAAAATATACAAATATTCAGAATACAAATTAAAAGTAAAAAGTGTCAATAAAACTTACCGCACATCCTCTCCCATCCCACGTTCAAAGGCATCCTGTAGCTTGTAGCTGAAAGCATCTTCGATCTTTTTGGTGATGGTATTGTTGTTATTATCATTACTCTTATTATTGACAATAATGGTGACGCCACCATTTTCCTCCAAATATGCCTCTTTACTACCGTCTGGACGTTTCAGGATAAAATTCGCACCGTTCTTATTCTTGTGACACATCGGGGAATCCCCACACGCGGACGGACACAGAGATTGCAATTCCCTGCATAAGAGACAGTCACATTCACATTGTGGTTGCTCTTTCGATTTCTTCTTGCAAGGCATTGTTGTGGCTGGACCATTGTCTGTTTACAAAGGACCAGCGTATTCTAAGCAAGTTGTGTTTTTAACCATATTTCCAACACAAACACATCACGAATACACCAACTGAAAAAGTTACACGTTTCCCTTACACATATCAAAATTGTTATAATGAGTACTCCAAAATTAAGTACATTTCTCCAAGGCACTATTTCTTCCCACGTTAACATATGTATCTGTTTTTTCGTGTGGTTACATAAAAATTTTGTAGCTCACTTGCCATTACATTGTTTACAGTACATAAAATACCGTCAATATTTTTGTTCATAAAGAAAAAAAACCTTTGTTAGAAAAAGAAATACGATGATTTTTCTGTCACGAAAAACTTTTTTGAGTTGATTTCTTTCTCGAGATTTCAGTTTGTACTCTTTATTCCTTCTTCTCGGAGTGTTTGTGTGAACACAACACTTTTGCCTTCACACACTCTCACTAATAACAACGCACATAAAAATATACTGGAAGCCTAAACACACACAGAAAAAAAAAAAAAAAGATTTCGCCAAATTACACACACAAAAACAGATTTAGAAGTGAAAATGGATTTAGCTTTCTGTCAAGAACCACTTTTTTCTTACTTGACTAAAACCGCCGGTCAAGAAGCACAGAATATAGGCAAACGAAAAGTAAACATTTCTTTTGTCCTTTTCTTCTACAGTATTTGATTATCTGTCTCAACTTCTTCTTCTCTTTCGACAACTCTTAAATAGACTGTGGTATGCACTTCTTAAATCAACACATAGTATTTATTATACTCTTTTTCTTTTCCGGAGGAATAGTTATCCACAACACTTCACTCTTTTATAATTGGATCAGCAAACTTTTAAGTTAAAGGGATTTTTTTCTTTCACAAAGGAATCACTGCTTTATCGTTAAATAAAAGCACTCACTTTTGGAATTTTGACTTCTCTATTCAAATTTCCGTTAGTATACGAAACTGCTACGGTTCCATCCGATCGTTAAAGTCACCAGTTTCAATTCAACAGCACAGTTTTGAGGAAATAAAACAACAAAAAAACACTATCACTGTTCGATTCTTTAGATGGAATCGATTTGCTAAACTGCAAAAAATAAACAAACAAACTGTTACCGTTCGATCATTTTGTTTAGCTGATTTTCCTTGGGTTCTGTTTGTCCAACGCACAATTGTTTCAATGTTGACTGATACCGGTAGATGCAAGTCGAAACTGTTAAGCGTAGCACGATGATAGTGGAAATGGGTAGCAAACGTTAATTGTAGTAGGTTGTTTTGCTGTTCCCGTCCGTCACACGTGGCTGGACGTGTGTTCTGTTGTCTGGTAATTCCTCCCCCTGTTTTTCCTTGTATATACACTCGAGTGGTGCTCACTTTTCTGTCTTGGGTTTAACTGTTAACAAGATACAGAAGTATTATTTTTTCCAGTCTCGCACAATGACAACGCTCTCCCCGTATACACCAAAAAAATTTCTGCGCGCGCGCGCGATCGCCTTACTTCCAAAGAATGAGAGAACGAAATAAAGTTGAACGATTATTTTTTTCTCAAGGATCTCCTCTCCCCCGCACCCCACCCACTACTCTTTCCACTTCCATCACCTTTCATCAAACGAAATGACCTCTTTCTCAGCCTCCCTTCCCCCTCCGTCTGACGACAACTGACTTTCTGCCAAGCTTCCTTTTTCATTATACTCAAGAGAACCCATGTTCTCTGTATGTCAACCTTCTTTTTTCGTTTAATTTTTCGGCACGAACATTGATCTATAAGCACGAAACAGGATATGTGTGCAAAGTATATATATTTATCACAAGATACTGATACATGGACAAAGTCAACATCGATTCTTGCGACTCTTAACCAAGAAAGATAGAGAAAGAGAAATTCAATCTGCATTGTTCTTCATTCATTCATTTATCTCATTCATTTTTTCTGTCTTCTATGCTTAAAATGAATACTGACAGAACAATGAAAATTCATTTCTGTATCATCTTGTTTTGTATCGGATTTCCTGTCTCCATTGTTGTACAAGCATGAAGGACTCGCCACTCATATTACATTCTATAACTGGACTTTTCGTGTGAACCAGGGATTCTGCCAGGACTTTCAGTTTGTAGGTTGTAAGATGGAGTTTGTCATGGTATCTATCGATTTTTGACCGTAAAAATTTTAAAGTTGGGTGGCGCGCTCGAGAATTTGCGGGTGACATCCCCCACAGGGCGGGGATCTGGTGGAATCACTGGCGTATGAACTAAATAGTGGACTTAAGATGCTCATTTTCATTCTCAAGGTAAGAGAATACACGGCAACTAATATAAATTGACTGAATTGCTAGTAATGTCCTAAACGAGCTACTGAGTTTCAAAGAACGAAGTCTACAGTTTTTGGTAAAGTGGGCTCCGAATAAGTCCGTCGAATAGGCCTCAGTGAGACTTTAACCAGTGACCAAGCGCAAAGAAAATGAGGGCGCTAACCGCAAGGTCTCGAATATATCCGGTGTTTCTGGGCTGGGGATTCGATTTGTAACACATGATTCTAAGTATCGTCAGAAGAAAAGGGGTCCATGTGACATTAATTTTTTTGAAAGTTCGAGTTTATCTTTAATTATAATACGAAATATCTAGATGACACGATATGAATATGGATATTTTGCGTTACATTAATTCCGTATTATACACAAAAGTATAATACGATATTTATGTATTGTACATAAAAGAAAAGTTGCTGTGGTTCAGGCAGTAGAGCATCTAAGAATCAGGCGACCCGGGTCCAAATCCCGACCAGGACGCTGGAGACTTATTCAGTGCTCCCATGTCTGGCGGTGTGAGGTGCACTTAGCCTCCTATCAATTTGAGTACCATAGTGTACTTGGTACGCCTGGGCACCTTGGGAGGTAAAGGCGGTCGAGCATGGGACTGATCACATCACTTCACTTCGTGCCGTAGGTCGATAATATGTGGACCTCTTCCTCCACATCTCCCATGCGCCGTTCATGCAGCGTGCGCATCACACAAGGGATACCTTTAACTCTATCACACGTGTTATTAGACATAAAAGATAAACTTGCATTTGTTTTTATTTTTAAGCGTTCCTTGCAGCTTTGCTTCTGAGCCCTTCGTATAATACATTCAGACGTGCTGTGAAAACACATACATTGGTCTATATTTATCTCACGTTTATTTCATTGTGATCAGGGAAAACTGGCTTTAAAGGTTGCACCCTCTCTCTGAACATGTGCATTTTAGACATGAATTGTCAAGTCCTAGTCAAACACGATATTTAACTATAAAAAATAATAAAATGTAACTTAATAAATAACACATACATTAAGAGCATTATTATTAGTAATAAGCTAACCACGCCTACAATATGTAAAAATCCCTTTTGGCAAGCCTACAGGCTGAGGTAGATCTCGAAGCTTTTTTTTTAATTTTCAGAAATTCAAATCTCGTCTTATATGAGCGCTATCGAGAAACTATTTATTGATTTATAGATTAATCATCAATAGCTTCTCAACGATACCCCACAAGATGTGGTTTTAAAAATTTCGAATTTCCACCCCCACTCTCGCCTCTACCCGTACCCCCACAACCCCTGAATTTTTGGTGTTACCGTAAGCTTCATAGGGAGTACCATAATTTATGCAGACAAAGTTTCCCTCTAAACTCCATAGGGGCTGATATATATATATATATATATATATATATATATATTAAAAATTTCAACCTCCTCCTCCGACCACCCCCGTGGGCCGATTTTGCTCATTAACTAACTTGACCGAGCGATTAAGCCTAGAAACAACATATTAAAATTTGGTTCAAATATCTTCAAAATTATGACCGCTAGAGTGTTAATATACATAATAATAATAAATCACAGCCATATTCAATCCACTACTGGATGAAGCCTCTCCCCGAAGGGAGGAGTTGGTCTATTGCTCCCACGCTAACCAGACGGGTTGGGAGAGGAGAGCCGAAGCTCTCACTGTGATCGCCACTGTCTTTATTCACAGCAGCTCCCCAATTGTCCTCACGATGCTGGGTCAACACCGAAATTTTTGAGCCCCCATCGGGAATCGAACCCGGGACCGGCACGGAAGTCGAGCGTGCTACCGACTATATATATATCCGAATAAAAACACCAGAGGTGCAAAAAGTGGAGCCAAGTTCTTTAGCCCTAAAAAGGTGTGAAATGGGAGACGGATAAGCCAAGTTCCTTGGTGACAACATGTAACAGGAACAAAGGAACTTGGCGCGAGCTGGCAACAGCCTTAAGGTTGGTGGCGGTGGACGTAGTGGGTTTTAGGATCCCCACCACCCTTATAGCTTGAGGATCATGAACCTTGCCACCTCGCGCCAAGTTCCTTTGTTCCTGTTACATGTTGTTACCAAGGAACTTGGCTTATCCGTCTCTCATTTCACAGCGGGCTAAAGAACTTGGCTCCACTTTTTCTGGTGTTTTTGTTCGGATTTCACAGCTTTTTGTAGGTGTATAATATATATACTCGCTCTCTCGGCCTCGTTTAGGTCCTCGCCCCCCGTAACTGGCTGCGGCCTTAACTTCGAGTTTTTGGGTACTTACGCCCCTTTATCGTAACCACTATCCAGGACACTGTGCTTCCATGTTGCAGATTTTTTTCCCATACCCACCACCCGTGGGAATGAAATATTTATTGAAACATAGGGAAGCTTTGCCATATTTATTGTAACCTACTTGTGATGATACAGCAAATTTGCTTCCTGCTGGCGGCCCTAAAATCCACCACCACCAACCCTAAGGCTCGAACATCACCTGATGTTTTGCTCGGATTTCACAGCTTTTTATACGTGTATATATATATACTAGGTTCGCCTCGCTGGGTGTGCTGCCCCAGAATTCCGTGTGCGCCCCAACTTCAAATTTTTAGGGTTACGCCCCCTTTATTGTGATCAGACTTTCTGGGGACAGCGCCCCATGCTGTGCAGACCTTTTCCCATATCGCCTCGGGGGCTGCACGCTCATAGCGGTGGTTTGATCCATTTATTGAAACATTTTCGTGATGGTACACCTTCATACCAAATTTCGTTTCTCTAGCTTCAGTGGTTTGGAAAATGGTATTTGGGCGGCTATGTTGAATTAAAGAAAGCGATTTTTAAAAAGTTTTCTTACATTGCCGTTACCTACTTGTGATGGTACACCTTCATACCAAATTTCGTTTCTATAGCTCGAATGGTGTGGAAAAAGTTTTTGTGCGGCCATTTTGATCCAAGTTAACAACTTTTTCAAAAATGTAAATGATTCCTAAACTACTCTTGTTAATACACCTTTATGCCAAATTTCGTATCTCTAGTTCAAACGGTCTGGAAAATGGATTATGAAGTCAGCCATTTTGGATTCAAAATGATGTCTTTGCAGATATTTTGTAATCTACTAGTGATGATATACCGTCATACTTCGAAATTTCATATTTCAATTTTTAACATCTTTTTTCTTACAGAACCTCAAAATCGCTGATTTCGCAATAAACTCTTCTTCCTGTATAACATGCTGACGTTTTGTGACACGTGGAACTCGGCTGCATGCACTGCCGTACGTGTTGATACTCCCCTCGATTCGCTCGCGTCGCTGCGCCAAGAATCCCACGGCAGGCCGCGCATCGAACTTGAGGAGTTTGGAGGAACTGCGTCTTTTTATCACAATCAGATTCTGCAGTGCACTGCGCCACATGATGCAGATATTCCCTCATACTCCAGAGCGCTGCGTCTGAATGGGGAAACGTCCACATTCTGCCTGTATAAGATGCTCCTGGCAATGCTAACGTTTATGAAGAGTAAAACTTGGTGGGACACGCAGGAGTATTGGAAGTTGGCACGAAAAATTGGGTTCATCCATATTCCATTTCACCACTTTTTAAGGTTGAAGGAGTTGACTGGACAGTTTGCACCCCTGGTGCTTTTGCTCGTATTTTGCAGCTTTTTACACTTGTGTAATGTATATACTCGCTTCGCCTCATTGGGGCGCTGCCCCCAGAATTCCAAGATGGCCTCGCTGGGGCGCACCCCTTTATTGCAATCAGGCTCCAGCTGGGAACTGTAACCTAGTAGGGGAGACGAGCCGAATTTATTCTAACCTACTCGTAATGGTACACCTTCATACC